>OMKZ01003538.1:87534-119220 GCA_900302535.1 Neoniphon sammara | reverse complement strand
TACTTTTTTTTTTTTTTTTTTTTTTTTTACAAAGGTGTGAATCCCCTCATCTGCTTAACTGTTACTTTACTATTACTACAGATTATTGTAGGATAAAAGGGTAGTTAAGATACTGAATGCAAAAGTAGTCAAACTGAACTATACTGACCTAGTATTTTATTATGGGAAAATTCTGTTCCACTGAAACTCAAATAGTCTCACCAAGTGCTGCAGTGTGGTCAAACTATTACACCAGAATAGAACGGAATTTTAAAATTATGTAATTCTAAAATATTCTATAATACACGCAAGATTCCAGTACCATGAAAATGATCTCCTGGCTCATGCCTAGTTCAAAAATGTTATCATACTTACATACTAAACCATTTGAGCCTTTGTAGACTTTGTAGGACGTGTTAAGCCATCACTGTAAGAACTGCTGTCTTGCATCAGCAGACTATATTGTTAAGTTGGAGAGCAATAGCGAGATGACATGAACTTTAGACATAACTCTGTTATTGTACAGTTCATTCAGTGACGCCTTTTTTTTTGATAACCTTTTCCAGCTTGTCATGTACTTTTGATTGGTTCCTCTTCCAGCATGTGAGAGTATAACTGAGTACAAGGCACAACTTAACTGGACACCAACATTAAATAACAGAAATCACAAGCCTCTACTTAAAAATATGTAAAGACACAGGGACTTTTGAAAGTATAATTATCAGCAGACATGTTAATTGCTCCATTTCTTTATAATAACATCACAAAGTTCTTGCTCCTCTGTCTTCCCTCCTCCAGGAAGAGAAAATTGTAGTAGGTTTTTTTTTTTAATTTCCTCTAACTTACACGTGATCAGACAAGCACAGTTACATAACTACAGCCCGCCACACTGTAACTATACATAGTTTTTATTACTTATCCTTCCCATTCTTGGACTGGTCTGCAAAAACTGTAAATCTATTCTAATTTACTGCAAACTAAGTATGTCATTTACATTGTTTAATACTCTGACATGAAGCCCATATGAAAACTGCACAAAACAAACAGTACAGAGTTTCAAATTACAAAGAAAGTTAGCCAGCATGTTATCATAGGACTAACCTTTTGAGACGCTGAAACCAGTTGAGACTTTGACCACAATTTCTCTCCATTGTATATTATCATGCATGCTTAGGAAGTATGAATTCATTTTGAAATCTAACACCAAAACAAAGTTGTCCACAAAGCCTTTCCTCTCAGGCCCTCCCTCCCTTGTCCCCCTCCCACATTTGCAGCAAAATATCCTTTAGGAGGGGGACTGAACACACACACACACACACACACACACACACACACACACACACACACACACACAAAGACTGATATTCTATCAAACAAGCTATCAGATTCATAGCAAATACACGCAAGCCAGCCAATGCCATGAACCAAGTTTTCATTCTACTTCCTCTACCAAGAGAATAACTACTGCCCTGACAATGACTGGAGCCAAAGTTTTGGCCACAAGGACACTTAAGCTCTCATAGGTGACTAGAGAAGCACATGAGAAAACAGATTTAATAATTTGTCCTGAGACACCGTCTGTTACTGCTTCACATTCTTCCATAATATGGTTTGGCTGTTGAAACTACTCCCTTGAACCTCGGGGAGGGAAGATGCATCTAAAGCTAAGCTGTAGCAGAAGAAAATCTCTTACCTGTCCCCTTGTCATTGTGATTCCTACATGTCCTGCTCCTGTGCACTACGTGACGCTTTGTGCATTTGGGCGAGTCGGGCCAACCGCACTTCTTGTGTCAAGCTGGACACATAGTTGTGTTCAGCCAACAGCTACTCTGTCCACCCATCATATCACCTATCATTACTGGTTATAAAAATAACTCCAACTTCAACTATAGGCACTATAAAAAAAACATTTAAAAAAGGATTTTCAAGTGTGTTTGTTTGCCAGTGATTTCACTGTTCGTGCCCTGAGCTGACACCACAGTTTTCAAAGTCATAGGCACAGGCACTTGTTCCAATAATAGAGCAGAGCTGTTGGCATGCGACAATAATATGGTGGTCAGCGTGACGTAGTCAGGTGATCACACACATCTTGTGGAGACAGGGCATGTAGGAACACTGTAAAGCAACATGGCTGCGTGTTTGACCCATCTCTGACAACTGAATACTGAGAAGCAACAATTTCCCAGACATTCAAAAAGCTCAGTATGTCTAACCCTAACTCTAAGAATGAATAAGAGAAAGCGAGAGCTTACTTCATGCCTGCGGAGGTGGACTGAGGTGCTGCAGAGTACTCCTGCTGAGCGGAGAAAGTCGTGGTGGAGGTTGATGGCTGAGAAGCACCAGTGGGAGGTTTGGTGACCAGAGGTTCCTCATCTGAAGAATTATCCTCTGATGCTCCGAGAATGAACTTGAGGCGCTCCCTCGCCTCAGGCCCTGAGCTGAGCTTTGGCACGGGGGGTTTGGAAGTCGTCCGGGAGATGGATGATGGTGATGGCTGCTTTGCACACACCTCAGAGGAGGCCTGCGGGGGTTTGGCATCCGCTGTTTGGACTTCTAGACCCACGGCTGAGGCACTGTTGGCCTGAGGACCGTTCTCATGGTGTGCCGACGTATCGGGGACTGTTGCCATGGAATGTTTGTCAAGAGGAGAGGTGTTTGTAGCAGGCTTGTCCTCCTGGGCCACAGAGGGACTGCAGCCAACTGGAGATTCCTCTCCTTTCTCGGCCATTGCTATGGTCTTGTTATTAACCCTCCACAGTAGCAACAATATCCATAGGCTTAATCCCAAAATTGCAAGTGGGAACATTCACATACATCCTCTTGAGACTGCAACAACAACAAAGTTGATTTTTTAGTAATCATTCAGTCAACAGATGACATTAACATTTCAAGAGTCAATAAATTGTTGTTTGAATTATTCATTGCTGTTTTTGATTGTTTGTTTTAAAAGATGCAAACTGACCAAACTTGTTTCTGATGTACTAGTTACAAGCTTGGCCACTAGGGCTGGTCGATATGGCCAAAAATCTTACCACGATACAATTTATCATTATCTTGATCTACATCAAATAATTATTATGTCACATTTAAAGGCTACTTGTTGTTTCTGAGTGAAATGTGAAGTAACTAGAATGCTAATCATTATCATTATCATCAGCATGCAGCTCCTATGTGGTGCATGTCTCCTCACATGTGACAAGGCATGCAACCAGACCTTTATCTATTGTTGCCACATGATTGGTGATTTTTGTGTCAATCATGGAATATACTTGTTTTAATTTATCAACACTTTATTGAATGTTTATTTATCAACATTTTATTGAATGTTTATTGTATTTCTATTGAATATACTGTGATAATTATTATCACTGTTTTATTGCCCAGCCCCACTGGCCACATAGACCTCAGAGTAATGCTAAGGGAATGAAGAAATCCTTGGCCCACATAGATTTTCTGCTCACTAATTCCAATTGTAGTCTCCTGACCTGTGGCCAGAGGTCAGGAACCCCTTTCCCCAACTCCAGGCATGCTGGGTAATTTGAGCCAAAATCTGTGGCCAGATACAACTTCAAAAGCAACAGAGAGAGCCTGTCCACTACAAGTCCAGTCCCAGGCACAAAGATTATATCATGAAGAAGAGGAGAATGCCTGTTGTGAAGCCTGAGCATGAAATGTCAATCATGTAATTGACTAAAATCTTATTTTGAGCAAGTGTTTATGAATTTTAAAATGCGCAGGGCAAAATGTGTAGTGTTTAGAGTATGAACTATTTCAGTACATTAAGACCGCTATGCAGTGCTGCATGTAGGCCATATTTCCCAGCCAGTGACCAGTAAACAGCATGTCTCTGGCAGCTGAAGGGAGAGCCAAGTGTGCTTACCCATATGGGGTAAAGGTCAACGGTGAAGGAATGGACTGGGAGGGGGGAGGTGCAAGCATCCAAATCAAATAAACAGTTACAATGATCATTTGTAGTCAGCAAGACACAGAAACTAAAATGATATATGCATTATTACACAACGAGAGAGAAAGAGACATTCACGATACAAACAAAGAGGCATTTGTCCACTGGAGCCACTTGACCTCCAGTGAGACACTTGCAGAGGTTAAAAGAGGATACAGTCCCACTTTTCAAATGAAGCGCAAATTTGAAAGAATCCATTAAAAGAGCTCAAGGGCACTTTTTAGAAGTAAAAATGGATGGGTAAATAATGAACTCTAGTCAGAGATATGAAAAATTAAGATAATAATTTAAAAACAGGATTGTTTAAAAAACAATCCGAAATGACCAAAACAGATTTTCGTGTAGCTTGACCATGTGACTACCTCTGATAATAAATAATGTGAATGAAATTGACTCTAGGTAGTGTCACAAATAGTTTAATTTCAACATATCCTTGATGTGTCGCCGCTTGTACACAACTGTTGACTATCAACATCAGTTGATAGTCAAAATCAAAATCAAAATATATATTATTTAAAAAAAAGTCACAGAATCCAAAGTTTGGCGTGGCTTATTAAATGTTAACCTGGTTGTAAATAAGCATATAGATGCATCTATTCTTTTCCCCAGCGTTACCACAAGAACAAATTTATCTGAGGACCAAAGGTTACATTTGGCAACCATCCACCTTAGATGTGACAGAAGGAAGAGAGGTCAAGCAAAACAACAACATCGAGTCAAGTCAGTCTTGATTGTGGATTGGTGTTTAACAAATACTATCTTGACCAACATCACAACAGAATAACTTCAGCCCTCTTTGAGCGACAAGGAACGTTCATGCATAACAGCTATTTGTGTCAGTGCCATAATTAAGATGCTGAATTGATTAAAGTCAGAACTATCGGCTAGCAAACGGCTATTTAATTATTTAAATATGTCATCTACGCTTACCCCTTTAAGGTAACGGCACTGCTCGGTGATGTTGTTGTTCTTGCGAAAGCTAGCAAGCTAGCGACCAAACCTACTGCTCAGTTTAAATTAAAACTACTCAGAATTGTCTGAACTAATACAGGCTTCGGTGGCCGTTTATCTAGAAGACTCAACGTACGCCAATTGAACTGCACCACTGATGAGGGTTTAACTGGTGTAATAGTTACGATAAATGTGGCTATAAATGTCAAGGGGACCTACCACCAGAGTCTCTTGCAAACCCGTCCATCGCCCACCCTGCTGGTATCGTAAACATGTGGAGGAGAGGGAGGGCTTTCCCATGATTAAACACCTCCCACTAACGTAGAATAAGTCCGCAGATCGTGTATGGGAAAGATAAGTCACTCAGTAGTAAAAAAAAAAAAAAAAAAATAGAAAAACAATATTCAAGTTTCCGGTCTAAAAACGCGGGTGTTAACAACTGGCGTTAACCCTTCCACATGAGCAGTATGTGAGAGCAACTGATTATTAAAGGTGTTAAATGTGGCATTTTATACATAAGTATACCATTGTCAAATTGACTGTGATCTTTTGATTTGGAACTTTAACAGATTTTAAGTTCATCTCCATTTGCACTTGAAAAAAATCAGCCCTTTCAATGTTTTGTGCTGTAAAGCAATTTCCCTTTAAAGCAAAATAGCAGACTCCCAGTGAAATCCAACCCAGTGGCACACAGGGTAAAATGCAGTAATCATGCTAATGTTTTCCTATGTTAAATTACTACGCATAGCACCTTTACATTACATTTTGGAGTCTTGGAAGTTACTGGATGTAAGAAAAATAAAATTACACATTTTTTAATGACTTGCTTTTGAGAGAAAAATGTTTTAGGTTACAGAACCATTTTGTTAATATATTGTTATAAAACAGAATGCTTATGGAGTCTCTACATGGGACAAATGGAAGTACACGCTTTTGAAGACCGGAAGGCGGGACAAGTTTATTTGATAAAGTTATCTTTTCAATAGAGGATCTTTGTTCTTCCTGCTCTCAGCGCTGCTCTCGCGGCAACGTCAGGAACGCGCCAAAATAAGAAAACAGAGCTGTTATCAAGTCGTCATAGAAGGTTTAGTTAGCTAGCAAATAAACGTCTGAATTACTCTATTGGTCAAATACAGTTTTTGTCACAAACTAGAGACAGGGGGTATTTTGTCGTGACATAACTCGCAGACCACCATACAGGATGGTTTTGCAGAACAGTGGAAGGTACAGAGCGGACCGGGGACAAGGCGGAGGAGATCAGGACAATCAGTAAGCTGGCTCGCCTAACACAAACACTGAAAAATTCTGCTACAGTAGCTATGATTAAAGTGTTAACTATTTGGTTGTCTGTGATGTTGCTGTTCATGACACTATACGAGTACACGTTAGACAGAAACCGAGACACATGAGTGTCGGCTAGCTAGTTACAGGTTCCCTGTCTGTGTCAACCAGGGACGATGGTTCCTCGTTGTCTGCCCTCAAGAGGCTGGAGCGCAGCCAGTTCACCGACGAGATGGACACCCGCTTCGGCTTCGACAGGATGAAGGAGCCAGGAGAGAAAACGGGCTGGCTGATCAACATGCACCCCGTAGGTCTACACTCTGTGAAGCACGTTCTTTGATTTAAACGTTTGCACTCATTGTTTATCAGCAATTTGGCATCAGCATATGTTTGACACGACATTTTGCTCGTTTACAACCTCCAGACAGAGATCCTGGACGATGACAAGAGGATGATCAGTGCTGTAGACTACTATTTCATTCAGGAGGATGGAAGCAGATTTAAGGTGAGGAGTCCACTGATGTAAAGGCCCTGTGGTCTATCACAGTGAGCGGGACCGTTACCACCAATAGAGCCCCCGTACTGTGTAGAGTAATTGTCATATAATAATATAAATCAGCAAGTGCATTGAAACCTCTTCCATTGCTCTAATGTGTTCCTCCTCATCTTATTGTTTCTGCAGGCAGCTCTCCCCTACAAACCATATTTTTATATAGCTACCAAAAAGGTAAGTCAGAGTCATTTGCTAGCTTCTGTGCTATTTCTGGAGGTATCAACATTTCCTTAAAGAAAACATTGTACTTTTCACCCAGAACTGCGAGAGAGAAGTCATCTCATTTTTGTCAAAGAAATTCCAAGGAAAGGTGGCAAAGCTTGAAATGATCCCCAAAGAGGACCTAGACTTGGTAAGACTGCAAGTCAAAAGCATTTAATATTAAAATAAACCAATAGTCAGTGATATGAACATTGATATACTGCTCTTGTTAAAAAAAGCTTCTAGGTCTAAAACATCTGTTTCTCATGAGTTTAACTTAGTTTTCTGTCTCAAAGCCACATTATTTAATATTATACTTAATTATGTATTTTGAATGGTTTCATGTCCGTTGAAATAATGACAAAGCATTTATATTTCACTGAAAACTCTGAAAGTGGAGTTACAAGATTTTAACCAAACCGCCACACTATTTTAATCCACATTATTGTTTTGTTTGAGCTTTGTGATGATGTAGGCCTTAAGCGTTATTGATGCTAAGGTCTGCCACCACAAAGACATGTCAACCACTCTGGCCTGTTCCCCACAGCCTAACCACCTGGTTGGACTGAAGAGAAACTACATCAAGCTGTCATTCAACACGGTGGATGACCTTGTCAAGGTCAAGCGTGAGATTTCTCCAGCAGTGCGAAAGAACAGAGAGCGGGAGCAGTCCAACGACACCTACACCTCAATGTTATCAAGGTATCTTGTGTCTATTAGAAAAGAGCAACAAGGTTGGAAATGGGCATATTATATAAACCTTATACCATATTATTATTTTTTTCTTTTCAGAGGTTTTTTCCCAGATTTTTAGTGGTTTTACAGACACAAATCCCATTAATTTATAATTTCTCCTTGTTGTTTTCCTTTTTTCCTTCCTGTTCCCGTCCCTGTCTGCTCTTCAGTGCCTTATCAGGTGGTAATGTGACATCAGCAGATGAGGATGGGATGTCTAAGAAAATTTCGGACCAGTTAGACAACATAGTGGACATGAGAGAGTACGACGTTCCCTACCATGTCCGCCTGTCCATCGACCTCAAGATCCATGTGGTAAAGACAGTAGAAGTTTATCATCTCAATGTTTTAGGAAGCTGTTAAAATATAAAGGCTCACCGTTCTCATCTTTATTTTCTTTAATTTTCAGGCCCACTGGTACAACGTTCGATACAGAGGCAGCGCTTACCCACCAGAGATTGTGCGAAGAGATGATCTCGTCGAGCGACCAGTAAAAGGATTTTATTTTTTTATAGTACAACATGAGATCTGTTATGTATTGGGATTAATCTTGAAGCATTCACCTTTCCCAAACCCATCCTCTTTTTAGGACCCTGTTGTTTTGGCTTTTGACATAGAGACCACCAAACTTCCACTGAAGTTCCCAGATGCAGAGACAGATCAGATTATGATGATCTCCTACATGATTGATGGACAGGTATGTTTTATATCCTTTGCAGTATTACATGTACATTTTCTATTAGTGCTATAAGTGTCAGAATGGCTTGTTCCGCAACCTTTACTAACTTTTAACTTTTTTAATTGTTTTAAAGGGCTTCCTAATCACAAACAGAGAGATTGTCTCTGAGGATATTGAAGATTTTGAGTTCACCCCCAAGCCAGAATATGAAGGACCATTCACTGTTTTCAATGAGGATGATGAGGTAAGCAGCACGGGAATATTAATGGGCAGTGGTCATTAGTTCTGTTCCTCAGGGGCTGGTGTCCACAAACTTTTGGGCCTCTGTGGTTAAGTAGTTAAATTAATCAGCCAGGTCTCAAGTCTGCAGGACACAGCACTCCAGGACCAGAACTGATGATCCCTGATGAGGCTACATCTGCAGTGCTAATGAAAAGTATTAAAATAATTGTTAAAGTGCAAAAGTCATGCTGTGTACTTTCATAACTGTAATCCTATGTGGTAACATGACTTTGGCTGCAGGCGGCCCTCATTCAGAGGTGGTTTGATCACGTTCAAGAAACCAAGCCAAACATCTTTGTAACCTACAACGGGGACTTCTTTGATTGGTGAGCTGTTATTTCCCAGCTGTCATTTTCTTCAAAGTTTTTGCATGTTGTTTTTAGACTGCATTTTTAGCTGCTCATGCCGCCCCCCACTTCTCACTTTGTTTTCCTTTCTTTGAAGGCCTTTTATTGAGGCTCGGGCTGCCCACCATGGACTGAACATGCACAGAGAGATCGGCTTTCAGAAGGATAGCCAAGGAGAGTACAAGGCCAGTCAGGCCATACACATGGACTGCTTAAGGTTTGCATCCTTCTGTTGCTGTAAAAAAAGAAATAAGTGCAATAGAGAGCTGTGCAAAATAATCGATGCAGCTGAGTATTGGAAAATCATTTTTTTCAATACTGTATCGATTCTCTTGCCCCTGGTATCAAAGTGTGTTTATGTACCTATTTTTTTGTATGTTACATATAATATCGACATTTTAGTGCACTGTGTTAAGTTAGTTAGTATTGTGCTAATCCTGTTTGAATAAATTGGAATGGGAATTTTGAATTTAATTGTTTTGAGTCACTCGGTCACCCATTTTATCATATCATATGTTGTAGATTTTATTAGTCTGCCCAGGCGTTGTGCAATGCGCTGTATTTTAAGCTCTATTTATACATTTTCAGTCAGTTATGTGGAGTACTGCAGTGTATCATGATATAAATCTTATCATGACCCATGTACCATGATGCATATTGTATTGTAGTCAAGTGTACATTTAAATAATATCTCTTAGTAAATATCATATCTATATGGTTCTTTTCTGTCTCAGGTGGGTAAAGAGAGACAGTTACCTGCCGGTAGGCAGCCATAATCTGAAGGCGGCAGCTAAGGCGAAGCTGAGCTACGACCCCGTGGAGCTGGACCCCGAGGAGATGTGCCGCATGGCCACAGAGGAACCACAGGTACTGGCCTGGACTTAACTAAGCATATCCCAGACAGGGAGTAGCTGTATTTTTGTGAATGGAAAGTAGTCGTTGCAATTTTGCTGACTTACTTTGTCGCCCCTCTGTCAGACTTTAGCCACCTACTCTGTGTCCGACGCTGTGGCTACCTACTACCTTTACATGAAATATGTTCATCCCTTCATCTTTGCTCTCTGCACCATCATCCCTATGGAGCCTGATGAGGTTTGTCTGTTATCTAAGTTAAACTGAAACATTAGAAATAACGCACCCTATTGTTATCACTCAACCCCCTCACCCCACCCCACTTATTTATTTGTGATGTGCTCATGCCTCTTTTGTCTCCAGGTGCTGCGTAAGGGTTCTGGGACGCTGTGTGAGGCCTTGCTCATGGTGCAGGCCTTCCATGCCAACATCATCTTCCCCAACAAGCAGGAGCAGGTCTTCAACAAGCTGACAGAGGACGGCCATGTCATGGACTCTGAAACCTACGTGGGTGGCCACGTGGAGGCCCTGGAGTCTGGCGTGTTCCGCAGTGACATCCCCTGCCGCTTCAAAATGGTATGGTCCATCCCAAATCAACTCAGTGCTTATTCTTTGTTTGACTACTTTTTGCATGATTATTAAACCTGTGTGTGATGATACTAATGTTGCCTGGTGTATTTACACAGAACCCAGCTGCATTCGACTTCTTGCTTCAAAGAGTCGAGAGGACAATGCGTCATGCCATTGAGGAAGAGGAGAAAATCCCATTAGAGCAGGTCACCAACTTTAATGAGGTCAGTTAATATGACTTCATTATGACCTTCATGGTATTTGTGATGTCTCTAATTTGTGTTATTTTGAAGAACATTCTCAGCATTATTTGTTCATATGTTAAAAAGCATTTTATGTCCTGTTGATTAATTCTCTCGCTTCTTGCCAGGTCTGTGATGAGATCAAAAAGAAGCTGATCTCTCTGAAAGAGGTTCCTAACAGGATAGAGTGTCCTCTCATTTACCATCTGGATGTCGGGGCCATGTACCCCAATATCATCCTCACCAACCGCCTGCAGGTGAGGGAGACGCACACTTGAGGAATGATAAGGAGTGTAAGAAAAACATGTGGAAATGCACAAAAGCTCAGTACTTCCTTCCATTTTCTACCTCTACAGCCATCTGCTATGGTTGATGAAGCCACTTGTGCTGCCTGTGACTTCAACAAGCCTGGAGCAGCCTGCCAGAGGAGGATGACCTGGCAGTGGAGAGGGGAGATCAGTAAGTTGTGCAGCTCATAGGACTGAGTTACATTGCCTCTAGAAATTATTCAAGCCCCTTGACTTTTCTGCATTTTTCAGTTTTACAGCCTTAAATCAAAATTGATTCAATTATAATTTTTGTCACTCATGTACAGACAGTTACCCATAATTCCAAAGTGGATTTTTTTGTTACTAATCATGAAAAACAAATATTTTTTTAGTCAGTAAGTATTCAGACCCTTTTCCATGGCAGTCCAGATTGAGTTAAGTTGCATCCAAATGCCTTTGACTGTCCTTTTGATACGTCTACAAACTGATGATAGTCAGTCTTTTTGTCCAAGACATGAAAACCATTTTACCACAGTGTTCAACACAGTGATTTGTTATTGTTCATTAAGCATCACGTAGTTAAGTAAGCTGCGCGCTCTGTCTGCAGTGCCTGCCAGCCGCAGTGAGTTCCACCGCATCCAGCAGCAGCTTGAGTCGGAGAAATTCCCTCCGTTTTTCCCCAACGGTCCACCTCGCGCTTTCCACACTCTGAACCGAGAGGAGCAGGCAAAGCATGAGAAGAAACGCTTGGCGGGTGAGCTCTGTTCAAATTCTGTTCGTTGTAGTAAGGTGTATGTTCTGACCAAGTTAATGTCAGGCCAGTCCACTATGGGTATCTTGAGCTCATTTTGGTCCTACGATATTGTTTGCAGAGATTCTGAATCACTAGTTCCAAAAGTCGGTCCAGTGACCCCGAGGGAAACTTGAGAGAGTTGGTGGATATCCCAAGCAAAACGAGGAATACTGTATTTTAGCTTTTACATGATTTCACTCACTAGATCCTAGATCCTCAATTACGGTCTTTGAGGTCTGGTGTCATGTAGGTCCTGAAGCCACACCTGGTCTGACCAGGTCTAACCACCCAGGGGGAACAAAAACCTACATGACCTTGCAGACCAGAACTGAGTACCTAAGCACTAAATGTTCAGATAATGAGAGAATGTATAAGAATGACAATTATAATATAGGTTATGGTGATCCCTTATCACACTCAAGTGTAGTTACACAGTTCTGTACTTCTCTGATAGGTTCTTGGCAGAATGTCTTATCAGTGGAGGTTTGTGGTCTAATGCAGATGTATTCTGAGGTTCCTTGACATGAAATGTCAGGTGTGGAAACCCCTGCTCTCACTCTGTGACTTGACCTGTGTTTTCTTTGTGTCAGACTACTGTAAGAAGGCCTATAAGAAGACACACCTCACCAGGCTGGAGGAGAGAGTCACCACCATCTGTCAGAGGGAAAACTCCTTCTATGTCGACACTGTGAGAGCTTTCAGAGATCGGCGTTATGAATTCAAAGGGCTGCACAAGGTGAGGAGTGGAGCACTACATAAAACATATTTGGGAAAAACAGAGTGACGATCAAAGTGGGAAAGAGCGGCCCAGTAGAGAGGAAAAGCTCCTAAAATTAGATCATCGTTTGTCATGTGGCGATAACAAAATAAGTAACAAAATAAGTTTGTCCATCTTGTAAACTGTTTTTGCGCTCCCGTGCTCCAGGTATGGAAGAAGAAGCTCTCAGCAGCTCAGGACAGCGGTGACGCTGCTGAGGTGAAGCGCTGTAAGAACATGGAGATCCTCTATGAGTCTCTCCAGCTGGCTCACAAGTGTATTCTCAACTCTTTCTACGGCTACGTCATGAGGAAAGGGTAGGAGTCCACTTCAATTTTTTATCAAATGTCTCAGTCATAGTCATTATACCCTGTTATTCATTATCATTTTACTTAAACTATTGCATATGGGTCTGCCCTTTGTCACAGGGGAAATCAGTTATTTTTTACTGGCAGACAGCTGTGTAGTGCTGACTGGATGCTGTCTGTGTTGTGTTTGTGTTTCCATTAGGGCGCGCTGGTACTCCATGGAGATGGCTGGCATCGTGTGCTACACTGGAGCCAACATTATCACCCAGGCCAGAGAGATCATTGAACAAATAGGGTGAGTGTTATAATGGTAATGTGATTATTGATTGGGAAAAGATCTGTCTTATTCAATTGTTTTGCTCAATAACACTTCATCATGGCACATTCAGGCAGGGCGTGTTCAGAGGGTCGAGCTCCGGTCATCCGGTTGGTAAGAAGGTCTCTAAGGACAGTGAATACATTCCACCCATGTCGCCTTTATTTTCTTTAACAAAGACACAGATTTTGCATCATGCTTTGTCACCCTAAGCCAAGGCCTTGTTAGGAAGCTGCATTGATAAGTACAGCCTGGATCAGTATTTAGTGAAGATTACCTTCACTCATGGGTTATGCTGACGAGTCCAGCAACTCTCTTTAAACACAACATAATGATTTGAAATAGCAGCAAATATGAACATAAATAAGTACATAAATAAATAAAACGCCACAGTCATGACTGGATAGCCCAGTGCCTATAAGCCTGCCTGCTCTCAGACCACAACAAAAAAAAAACAAGGATAATAGATGAAGCTATACATCTCCTTTTCTCCCAATTTGAGAGGCTAAACTCTGAGAGATGTTACAGGAAGCCATTAGCAATGTGAGATGATTATTATGGTTATTATGGAAAATCATCATCATCATCATCATTATTATCATTATTATTATCATTATCATTATCATTATCATTATTATTATTATTATCATTATTATTATTATGTTGTTGTCTTTTAATGCTTATGGTGTCTTAATGCTTATCTGTGTCCTTTTGTCTATTATGTGGTTTGATGATATATGTGTGTTGTACAGTATTACCAAATGAAACCAAAAGTAAATTTTCACAGTGAACTTAAATTTTATTCTATGCTATACTATTTTACTGTTTTCTGTTCTGTTCTGTTCTGTTCTGTTCTATTCTATTCTGTGTAAACTGAAATATATTGTCATTTGTGCCTATTTTATTTTATTCACTTCCGCTTCTTGGTGCTTTAGGAGGCCCCTTGAGCTGGACACTGACGGCATCTGGTGTGTCCTCCCCAACACTTTTCCTGAGAACTTTGTAGTGAAGACCAGCAATGAGAAGAAGCCCAAGGTGACCATCTCCTACCCAGGGGCCATGCTGAACATCATGGTGAAGGAGGGATTCACCAACGACCAGTATCAGGAGCTGGTCGACCCCGTTGCCCTCACTTACCAGACCAGGTCAGAGAACAGCATCTTCTTTGAGGTGGACGGGCCCTACCTGGCAATGATCCTGCCTGCCTCCAAAGAGGAAGGGAAGAAGCTGAAGAAAAGGTGTGACTGTTGTGGAAATATAATGATTTCTTTGTTTTTGTTTTCCCTGTGATTAAATGTGCTGTCAGACTCCTAACTCTGAGTCTGTGTTTGTTTGATTGGAGGGACTTAATGCCCACGTCTTGCAAGATGGAGATAAAAATGTACAGTGACAGTGATGATTACTTTAGATTTCTCTCCTGTGTTTAGGTACGCTGTTTTTAATGAGGATGGCTCTCTAGCTGAGCTGAAGGGTTTTGAGGTGAAGAGGAGAGGAGAGCTCCAGCTCATTAAGATCTTCCAGTCATCGGTGTTTGAAGCTTTCCTCAAAGGTACCACTCTGGAGGAGGTCTACGCCTCTGTGGCTAAAGTGGCTGATTACTGGCTGGATGTGCTCTACAGCAAGGTAATAGTCTGTGATCAAGTGGTCTAAAACAGCAGTCTGTTATTACATGGCAGTTATATAATAATCACTCATTAGTTTGTGACTTTAGCTTGACTTGAGTTTGGAGAAACTTTTAGATGAATCCATGAAATAATGTCATTGTTCTGATCAGAGAAAACAGTTAAAGCAGAGATCTACCTCCATCACAGAAAAGCTGATTGATTTGTTTCACTGGTTGTCCAGGCTGCCAACATGCCAGATGCGGAGCTGTTTGAGCTGATTTCAGAGAACCGTTCAATGTCCAGGAAACTGGAGGACTACGGAGAGCAAAAGTCCACCTCCATCAGCACAGCCAAGAGACTGGCCGAGTTCCTGGGAGACCAAATGGTGAAAGATGCTGGCCTGAGCTGTCGCTACGTCATCTCCCGTAAACCTGAGGGTTCTCCTGTTACAGAGAGGTAAAGCAACAGATCTAAGAGAGAAACATTCAGCGCTGTGGGACAGTCAGAGAAGCCCTGCATTTCAAGTGGTACTCCAACTCAAAAGGGATTAAAACATCTGCAGTAGAGCTTTGCACAGGCCTGAAGTACACACTCAAACTCAGAGCATGTTACAAACTTCCTAGCCGAGCCCAACCCTAACAGTTTTTTGTCCGAACCGCTCACGTACACAAAAGCAGCTTAGATAAGAACAGCTTGCAGCCATGTGCAAATGAAGACAAAAGTGTGTATATGAAATGAGCAAAGTGTGTAGAGGAACAACTGAAAATTGCAGCTCTTAGTCTGCACACTTGAGTAACTTTGTCTAAATCTGGCCATAAAATCTTAAAATGAACTCTAAATGTAAATGATAACCAGAATAAAAATTCATGAGGCATGATAGGAGTAAAGTGTTTGGATTTCTGACATTTCCACTGCACTGCTCTGTTGATTATCTCTTCAAAAAGCACTTCCAAGTCTTTGGCCGTTGACTTTGTTTTGAAGAACAAACTCCCAAGAGTATTCATAATAGAATATCTGATAGAGTTAGCAGGGTCAAATAAGGCTGTTTCAGATTAGTTTTTAGTTTCTAAAAATGTTTTTTTGACATCTAGCCCCTGCTCTTCCCCTCATTGTATTAGCAGTAAGAGTATGGAGTTTGACAGGGACTGACTTGCACTTCTCTCTGTCAGGGCGATTCCTCTGGCCATCTTCCAAGCCGAGCCCAGCGTGAAGAAGCATTTCCTTCGAAAGTGGCTGAAGATGCCCAGCCTGCATGATCTGGACATTCGCTCTGTAAGTCGAGAAAGACTTTTTTATATACTTGGATAAAAAAAGACAAGAGGTTGTTGACTTGTCCCTTTTTGTTTACTGTGTGAATATACTTGTGTGCTCCTGCTAAAATTAGAAGATCTGTTACTTTCTCAGATTCTAGACTGGAGCTATTACATTGAGAGGTTGGGTAGTGCCATCCAGAAAATCATCACCATCCCTGCAGCTCTGCAACAGGTAAAAACGCCACACATTTAATTTGGCTTGCACCCACTGGTTTATCTACAGGGGAGGAAGATAATATTTTGATTCTTTCTGTTCATCATCAGGTGAAGAACCCAGTGCCCAGAGTGAGGCACCCTGACTGGCTGCACAAGAAACTCCTGGAGAAAAATGATATCTACAAGCAGAAGAAGATCAGTGAGCTGTTCACCAGTGAGGGCAAGAGACAGGTAGGCTTGCCTCACAGTAATGGCTGCTTTATCCTTAATGTAGAAATGCTCAAATGGTGTCATTGTGGCCAGATCGATTGGGTGCCTTGGACTTGTGGATGAAGTTGTACAACACCGGAAATTTGAAACACCATGGGGGCAGGAAGCTACATTTTCCCACATTGCCGTCAAAGTGTTGGAGTTTCCAGGCATATGGTTGTCATGCACCAGGAAAAGACAAGCATCTGTCCTGCTCAAAGGCGCTTAAGCACAGCAGATGCTTACCAGCTTGTGAGCTGCGCCCAGTTGCTCTTTGTCGACAAACAGTCTCTGTCTGCTGTCCACCTCTTTTCTCTAAATGGCTGTTTTTCTCTCAGGTGGCCCATCAGCCCCTTGAGGCAGGACAAGCCAAGGACATAGAGGACTTTGGGATGCCGGCCAAACCCCTGCAGCCAGCCATCCCCATCAGCACCAAACGCAAACGGGTCTCCCAGGGAGAGGACAGCCAGGTGGAGTCGCAGGACTTGGAGCTCACCCAGTCCTGGAGAGAGATCCTGGGACCACCACCACCAATGGGAACCACACGGGTACGCATGCAGCTACTATCACAGTCTAGCCCTTTGTGTAAATGAAGGATGTGTTTCGTAAATCATAAATGTACTGATCAAGTATAATCTTTTCAGTCAAGTTCAAAATAATTTTAATTGTATACCTAATACTCCATTTTAAATAGAATACAGAGAAATACAGTATTACCAAACATTAAAAAACATCAAATTTGTATTGTCTCTGACTGTCATAGCTGTGCTCTCACATGGTGTCTGTGCACAGGAGGAGCGTCTAGTGTGGCTGCGCTACCATAAGAAGAAGTGGGAGCTGCAGTTGAGGCAGAGGAAGGAGAGGAAGAAGAGGAGGAGACTTCTGGATGGAGACGCCCAGCCTGTGGGAGGAGGGGTGATCAGAGATGGTCCCACCACCGGCCTGGGAAGCTTCCTCCGCAGGACAGCCCGCAGCATCCTGGACATGCCTTGGCAGATTGTACAGGTAGACCAAAGTCCCTTCAAAAATAGTCAAAATCCAAAGTAAATTGGCCAGCATTGTACATACCAAAATGACTAGTCTTATCTAATGGGATGTCCTGTTCACAGATTGCAGAAACCAGCCACCCTGGTCTGTATAAGCTCTGGGCTGTGATCGGAAGTGACCTGCACTGCATGAAGCTCAACATCCCCAGAGTCTTCTATGTCAATCAGAAAGTCCCCAAGCAGGAGGAGGGAGCCACATACAAAAAGGTAAACAAATCTGGTGCCACTGAAAAATACAAGATAAAATAAAATCAAGGTAATTACTATACAAACTTGGAAAATACGTAATGTCATTGCAACAAGTAAAACCAGTAAATTCTGACAAATCTTTTGGCCTCAGGTGAACCGGATGCTGCCTCGCTCCAACATGGTGTACTACCTGTATGAGTACTCTGTACCAGAGGACATGTACCAAGAGCACATCAATGAGATAAACGCCGACCTCTCTGCCCCAGACATTGAGGGGGTCTATGAAACGCAGGTACTACACACAGACCCCTGGTGCTTTCATAATGCCTCTCTTGGTGCTGTATTTGTCTAGAATCAGCTATAGACTGGAACATAACCTGAGTATAGCAGCATTATACTGAAGTGTTGATGTGTTTTCCTGGTCCAGGTGCCCCTGCTGTTTCGTGCGCTGGTGCAGCTCGGCTGTATGTGCATGGTAAATAAGCACGTTGTGAGGGACCTGGCCGGCAGGGAGGCAGACACATTCGACCTGGAGCATTTGGAGATGAGGTCACTGGCCCAGTTCAGCTACCTGGAACCTGGTACATCCTGTCTCATCCTATCTCTTGCTAGCCCATATAAGATCTTACAGTTCTTGTTTGGTACATCTTGTTTGGGTGATTAGATCTTGTGTATTGGTAAATGTTAAGCTTTGAATTAGGGTTACTTGGTGGCTCAGTAGGCAAAGGTACATACCAAGCACCTCATAGGTTTGAATCCTGCTTACAAGCTTTTTCAGATGTTCTCTACTTCCTTCTCTTCTCTTTCTACTGTGTATTGTCCAGTGAAGCAGAAATGTCATACATGTAATTTAAAAAAAAAATTAATCACTGTCTTATGTGTGTTTGTCTTTGTTTTTGCTTTTTTTTTTTTTTTTCTTCAGGGAGTGTTCGGCACATCTATCTGTACCACCACAGCCAGGGACACAAAGCCCTGTTTGGCCTGTTCATCCCTTCACAACGCAAAGCTAGCGTCTTTGTCCTAGACACAGTAAGAACAGTCCAGCTTTTATCTCTATCTTATTATCCACTGCAGCCCTGCTGTGGTCTTCTGATTTGTATATCTTGTCAGCTGAGACTCCCGAGGTGTTTGGGCTAACAAGTTAACTGTAATATACTCCATAGTCTGCAGAATAGTTTTAAGAACTTCTTGTGGTACTCTTTATCCCCCAAAGGAGAAATTTGTCTTTGTCACTTGCCCCCTTAACAGTGATTTCAAAGTGTAGAACAGCGCCTGTTCTGAACACAAGAGCAGGGCGGATGTTTGCTGTCATGGAGGCTCGAACCTGGGCATTCACTAGAAGGACTCTTTAATAACGTGAGAATAACATGCAGTGTTTGTCTTTACCTGTTCCACCCAGGTCCGAAGCAACCAGATGCCCAACCTGAGTAGCCTCTTTGCAGCAGAACGCACAGCCCTCCTGGAGAAGACTACCGAGGAGCTCCTGCCCCCAGAGAAACACAACTTTGAGGTCCGGGCTGAAAATGACATCAAGGCAATCCACCGCGCACTGCAGCGCATACTACTCACCTACAAGGTAACTTACACCAGTACGACAAGAAATGGAGCACTCACATCCAATTAGACACTCGGGATGTGCAGATAAGGCAAAAATAGTGGTAAAAAAGGAGGAGTCAACACTGAATGAAAAATTGCTTCCAGATTTTAATGTTAAATCTGAAATGTTGACTGGATTTAACACAAAATTCTGGGAGCAATTTTTAATGCTGCAGTCTATTATTATGATATTATTAATATAGTATGTGGACATCATCAATTTTGTATGATTCTGAGCAACTCTGTAATGTTTTGTCTGTTTCTCTTCCTGTCTGTAGGAGGAGCGTCGTGGCCCCACTCTCATCGCTGTGCAGTCCAACTGGGAGCTGCGGCGGTTGACGGCGGGGATGCCGCTGCTGGAGGAGTTCCCAGTTGTTCCAGTGCACGTGGTGGATGAGATCAGTTACAATGTGCTGGACTGGCAACGTCACGGTGCACGGCGCATGATCCGCCACTACCTCAACCTGGACAGCTGCTTGTCACAGGCTTTCGACATGGCCAGGTGGGAACTGCACCCTGCTGGTCCTGTGGGTCCCACACAGAGGAGGATGAAGCTTAGAAGATGATCCACCTTTTTATTTTTTTTTTCTCTCTTTGTGCTTAAAAAGTAGATTGTGTAGTCATGAGTTAAGTCGACTTGCTAGATAGGTTTTTGGGCAATACCCCAGATTTTATTCCACAGTTTTCAGCCTGTCTTGTATTGTACCAAGCCCTTTTCCTCCCCTGTTTGAGCCACAATCCTCTACTGACCCATGAACATATTATCATTTCTAAGAAAGTGTATTTTCATTTAGTAATCGTTATCAGTGTTCATGTCATCTCATCCATCTCACTGTTAACTCTCTCTTTGCTTTCAGGTACTACCACTTGCCAGTAGGGAACCTGCCTCAGGATGTGTCGATCTTTGGCTCAGATTTATTCTTAGCAAGGCATCTACGGAAGCACAACCACCTGCTGTGGCTCTCCCCCACCGCCAGGCCCGACCTGGGGGGGAAGGAGGCTGATGACAGCCGTCTGGTCATGGAAAGTGACGACAAGGTGTCTGTGGAGATTAATGCACAGGGGTGCTACTCCACAGGTACACACACACACACACACACACACACACACACACACCAACGACTAAGGTTACACAAAAGAATATGAAACAGATTTATGTTTCTTTTTTGTGTCTGTCTGTTTATGGATGGTCCTGTTTCTTTCAGTGTGTGTGGAGCTGGATCTGCAGAGCCTGGCGGTGAACACCATCCTCCAGTCACAGCATGTAAATGACATGGAGGGAGGAGCCAGTCTGGGCGTCAGCTTTGATGTGATCCAGCAGGTCTCGTTAGAGGACATGATGTCGGGAAACCAGGGAGCCAGTGCACTTGCAAGCTATGATGAGACTGCCCTCTGCTCCAACACTTTTAGGTATGTAAACATCAGCATCAGTGCGTGACCACCAGAGTCCTCATGGCTTCTTGTATGTGCATTCCAGATGATCTCAAAATTCTGTGATGGCCTTAGCAAAAACCCAATTCTGACTGGCACGGTACAAACCACAAATCAAGTGCCAAATGCTGGTAGAATTTGTTGTTGGCAGAGAAATAAATAAGAGCCACCTGCCACACTGGCCCATAACTTTATAAGAGAACATAACACTTCAAAATGGTCTCTTGTTGCACTTTATTGTAAACTTCATCTGTTGTATTCAAGCGAGCGTAGTAACACAGTATGTGATTTTTATACATGAAATAGTACTTTGAAAGGGTAGCGTGACAGTTCTATGAAGAAATGTAGCTTAATCATTAGATCATTCAAAATTGTTCTTAGCAGATTTTTGTTGTTTAGTCCACTAGACCCGGTGAATTCATTTTGCACCCTGGCTATAGGATTTCCATCTCTGTAAAATCAGTCTTCCATTCAAAATGTTTAAAGATGAATCTTATCAGGTTTTATCCTTTGTGATTTGTTAATCTGAGTGTGTTCTCTGTGTTGTACGGCAGAATCCTGAAGAGCATGGTCGTGGGCTGGGTCAGGGAGATCACACAGTACCACAATGTGTACGCAGACAACCAGGTGATGCACTTTTACCGCTGGCTGCGCTCGCCCAGTTCTCTGCTGTATGACCCTGCACTGCACCGAACCCTGCACAACATGATGAAGAAGGTCTTCCTGCAGTAAGTATCAACATCGGCTGAAAAAAATATTGATTTTAACACGTCTTTTAGTCATGCATTAAAAGCTTGATTCTCTTTAAAAGAAGTGATAAATCTGTCAATAGGGTAAGTGTGCAGTTCTCTGAGAAAATACAACAGTCATAGCAGATTAGTAATCTTTGATGCTGCACATACATCAAATTTGTCATCAATTTCAACCCACTATCATTGATAGTTGTCTTGTCTGAATCCTTTGTCTTGTCATCCTGGCATCAATAATATGTTTTATTTTGAATGAGAAGGAATAAGATAAACCTTCAGTAATCCCTGCAGGAAAATTTGGTGCTTTGGCCTTTTACTTCACTTTAATATATTCATCTTTTCTTCAATTTATAACTGTGCCACAGCATCAGATTTTTCCATCAATCATTCTCTGATCTTCCTGTCAGGTTGGTCGCAGAGTTCAAACGTCTTGGCTCCACTGTGGTGTACGGGAACTTCAACAGGATCATCCTGTGCACTAAAAAACGGAGGATAGACGACGGCATCGGCTATGTGGAATACATCACTAAAAGGTTGGCAATGTACCCATTACCTTTCATGTCTCTGTGCTGAATTTTCAGAATTCACGCTTTGTAAAGAGATGTAATCAGTACTAACAGAAAAAAAATGTAATTTCCTGTTAGATGTGGTTAGATGTTGGCTAGAGAACATGTTGTACTTCTAACTGGAACCAAATGTGCCTCTGCTTGCTGAGACTCAAATCCTACCACAAACTTGTCTCCTGTGTTTTCTACTCTGTCTCCCTCTCAGCGTTTTTACTTTCTCAGTAATAATTGACCTATGCAACTATCCCCTGTACCACAGCATCAGCAAACACTTCATCACAATAGAATATAGATAAAATAAAGTTGTTGGAACCTAAAAAAACAGACCTACTTAATTGTGTCATAATCTTTATTGTGTCTCCCTCTAGCATACACTCCCGAGAAATCTTCCACTCCCTGTCCATCTCCTTCTCCCGCTGCTGGGAGTTCCTGCTGTGGATGGACCCAGCCAACTACGGCGGCGTGAAAGGCAAACTGCCCTCCAGCATTTTGTACGGAGAGGTACTGCAAGCCGCCTCTCCTGCCCTCCAGCTGACTTGTTTTAATCTCAGTTTTTTCAAAGCTGAGTGCAGAAGCTCATTCCCCCCTCTGTGTGCATTTTTAGGAGGGAGCCAAGCAGAAGAAAAACAGGAGAGGCGAGGGGGATGAAGATGGCAGTGAAGATGAGGATGAGGAGGAAGCTGATGGCGAGGAAGATGACGAAGATGAAAAGACGGATGAGGTGGAGGAGCTGATTGAGAGCAACTGGAACATCATGCAGTATCTACCACAAGCTGCCTCCTGTCAGAAATACTTCCTCATGATTGTCTCAGGTAAGGAGTAAGACTTTATATATATGCTGTCAGCTAATTTTGGTGCTTTGGTGCAAAAGTAATGGACTGTTGTACATTTTGTCTGACACTACATTTTACAATTTAAAGTAAAATGATCTATGTTCAACATTTTTTTTGTCTTTCCATTACCCACCTCAGTCCTTAATGTATTTCTTTTTGGCTGTGCCTGCCTGTATGCAAACACAATCTCTCTCCAACCCCAGCTTACATCGCAGCAGTTTACCACAGCATGAAGGAGGAGTTGAGACGTAACGCTCCTGGAGCAACACCAGTCAAGAGACGGGGAGGCAGCCAGGCATCCCAGCAGGCAGTGGGGGACTTGAGTGCTCTTCCTGGTAAGAGTTTGTTAGGAACTTCAAATTACACTCATAAGATTTAATGCCAGCTGGTGTGCATTACATTCAGACGCCTCTCAGGCGTGATGTTACTGTAATTTTTTTTTTATTCTCTGCCCCACAGGTATGATCTCCTTCTCCCAGGAGTATGTGTCCAGTGAGCTGACGCAGAACTTTTTCACCATCACTCAAAAAATCCAGAAGAAGGTGACGGGTACGAGGAGTGTGACGCAGCCCTCAGAAATGTTCCCTGTCCTGCCTGGTTCTCACCTGCCACTCAACAACCCGGCTCTGGAGTTTATCAAATATGTCTGCCAGGTATATCACCAACTACAATATTAAAATATGGTGATGTGACATAAGTGTTGCTAGTTTTAAAAGCTGCATTACAGTAAAGGGATACAGTTTTCTCAACTGATTAGACTGTTCTAGCTGTTTTGTTATTTGCATCTACCTGCTTGGTCATCATATCCACATTAGTAATGATTGTTTATCAAAATCTTGTGTGTGTAAATGTGTGAAAGCACCAAGAGTCATTACTACAAAATAATCTCATTATCAGTATCAAAGTATTCAGTCAAAGATATGATATTTGATTTTGTCCATATCGCCCAGCCCTATTACCAGTATTATTACTAATACTAAAGTAATCCTTGCACCACAGGCTCCTGATGTGTGTAACTCTGTAATTGTATCATCTGTTGCCTAAATAACAACACAGTAACACATTCAAGTGAATGGGGAAAATGTTTAGGGTAAACAACTAGGGTCTACAACTCTCCTTTAGGTAGATTAAGAAAGGTCAGGGAATACTTTGGGTAATTACTGGTGATGTTTGAATGAATAATCGCAAATTGAGTCAAAATATTCACAACTGGACAGTAATTCAGTTTCAGGACATATATTGAAAGGTTTCGGCACACTATTTGCATTTACAGTGTAACAATTTTGAAATGAACCACTCTGTCCTAATGAAACAAATGTAGGATAAGAAGTAATAAAGATTGCTCTGAAGCCTTAAATCAGCAGCTCCAAATACAACTCAAAGTTGTATTTGTAAGTCATTAAATGCTGAAGATGCCCCAGCTGCAATGAGCATCTCCATTTTTTATATATATATATATATATACAACACATACACTTTGGCTGCATAGTCCCATTCAGCCCTGCCTCTCTGTAGGTCCTCTCGCTGGACGCCAACATAACAAACCAGGTGACCAAGCTGAAGAGGGACCTGCTGCGTCTCGTGGACGTTGGAGAGTTCTCAGAGGACGCCCAGTTTCGTGACCCCTGTAACTCCTACATCCTCCCAGAGGTCATCTGCCACCACTGCAACTTCTGTCGCGACCTTGACCTCTGCAAGGACCCCTCTATGGCTCAGGTAAGAGCTGAGTAACTGAACAGCATAGTAATAACATCCTAGTCCTGTTTTTGGAGCTGTGAATTAACTTGAAAATTCTTTCATTTAATGATCAGAAAACTGTAACTTTTACAAATTCGATTAACATGTTTCTGCAGTATTTAAACTGTGTTTTCCTACCTTCAGGATGGATCTGTTTTGCCCCAGTGGTTCTGCTCCAACTGCCAGGCCCAGTATGAGACTGAGTCGATTGAGATGGCTCTGGTGGAAGCCCTGCAGAAGAAACTGATGAGCTACACTCTGCAGGACCTGGTGAGCAAAACATACAAACCCATATGGCTCTTCAGTGGGTAATACATGCTGACAAAATAACAGTCTTGAATATAGCAGCATTACCCAAGAGGCCATTGTTTACTGTGATAAATGATCCGACAGATGAGGCTCAGCTGAATTTCATCCACATCAGTGAAATGGCCATTATCACAGTGACAAACATCCTTAATGGAGTTATGGCTTTTACACAGCAGTTCACAGTGCATGTTTACTTTCTGAAAAGATTTTTTGTCAAGGAGTCATACATTCATCAGTTGGCATAGCAGTTAATTTGACCAATCAGATTGATTTGCTCAGACTACCTGTTTGCTGTTTAATAGCCTTTTCTTAAAGTTGCTCTTAGTGCCAAAAAATGTCTCTGTGTCATTTCAGATGTGCACAAAGTGTAAAGGGGTGAAGGAAGCAAACATGCCCCTCTACTGCCAATGTGCCGGAGACTTTGACCTCACATTCCCGGCCAAGGTTTCTACTCTAAATGCATTATTTATTACATAATTATATTTAGTGATAAATGTATATAATCTTTCCAAGTTAACACTGTTTTTTTCTTCCATTTAAAGAGCTTCTCTGATCAAATTCAAGTGTTTCGGAACATCGCATCCCACTACAACATGAGCTTTCTGGAGGAGACCATCGACTGGCTGCTGGTGATGAGCCCACACATAAACTCAAACTCTCACTAAATGTAACATCCACCACAGACATCCTAATTACCTTGAGCTGGAGCCAACTGCTAAATCTTTTTACTGCAGGAAGCACTTAATTCTGAAACTATCAGTCCTGGTGGTGTATAATTAGGAAACTTGTGAGTCATTGCTCTAATTGCTTTGTGGGTTAGAACAGAAATGGATGGACTGTACATATATTTCCATTCTTTATAGTGTCGTGTCATAATTATCAAGTGTATGTGACTTTCAGATTTTGTTGACTGTGTCAATAAACATTTTTCAAAGTGTATAAACTAATTTTTGTCCTCCTTTTCCACTGTGAAATCCACTCAGTGCTGCATTTAAGACTCATTCATACATTACATCAGAAATTCACTGGTTAGTGTCATTTAGACTGGAGACCCTCATCAGTCACACGCTGACTGTTTCCTCCTCAGCTGGCTGCTAATGTTTCCGTCACACTCATCATCGCTTATGCACAGCTTGTGAGTTACATTACACCGCCTGCACCCCCATTTATTCTCTCAAACAGCTGTGAATTTCATGACTTTAGACATGAATGATGAGGCCACAATTCACATTTTACATATAATCAGCTGTTAAGGTTGTTTTTTTTCCCAATTAATAGGACTTTTTTGTATTGGTAAGGAACTGATGCGTGAAACTGAACTCTTTCTTAACCTCTAAGTCTTTAATGCTGACAATCTTGCTTTTTCTAGTCTGTAGAAGATTTACTGTAGTCTGAGCATTATTCATAGATGTGAAAAAGAAAGATCAATGTTAATTGTTGACTGGTTGTAAATTATTTTCTTGCAATCAAATGTGAAAAAGCAATGATTACAGCATGTGTACGTACATCTGGATCAAACTTACCTTAACCCATGAGCTTCCATCATGTTAACCTCATTGTCCCAAGGATAGCTCGTTTTGCCTGCTGATGGGCATCTCCCAGACAAGTAATCACATTTCTGACTCTGAACTCAGACACAATTAGATTGGCTCCTCAGAGCACCTTGCTGACAGATGGGTTGTCTTAAATGAAGGAATGGAAGCACTTACTGTTCCCTGTATCTCTGACCACAAGTTCTTTACATTTTTCTGTTTAAACATTTTTTTTCACCAAAGGCTGCACAATCAGACTTTTCCACCTTAATGATATGCACTAGCACACAAATAACATAACTACTATCCTTATTTCAAGTCATAATTGTCAGTTCTTTACATATACACTTTTTAAAGTGAAGTGTTTATGTTCTCCATCTTTGGGGAAGATAATGATCCATTAAACCTCAGACTGAACTCCTTTTCACCATCGACATTTGTATTATTCTCAGGAGTGCAGATGGATTCACACTTCCCCACAATCTTGTTAGAGAAACCATTTTGTGGGAAATGTCAGTGTTATTTGATTACTGCTCAAAGTGTTGCTCTTCTCATGGACCTCTTGTTTTTTTCTTCCTGTACATTCTCATTATGCTGAACACATTATGGTGAAGGATATGACTCACTATGCGGTCAGTCAAACATTTTGATTATTCCAAAACAGAGTACAGTTATAATGGTATAATTTTAATAATCCCACTACAATAATAGGGGTCAATGTTTATGATGATGTATACATTTTTTTTAAGTTTTAGAATGTATTAGTAGCCATTGATAATCTTTTTTTTGTCTTATGTGGATTTATGACTATTAAAACATACTAGAAGTCAAGTTGATAAAGAACATTTAATGTGCTTGAATGACAATACATTGGTATAAACAGGCTAGCTTGTGTGGCTGGCAAAGATACTTCTGCATTCAAACATTTTTGGCTATGAAACAGTTTAGTTTATTTTTATACTTGAGAACAGTGTGTTTTTTGCATTCTTTATTCAGTGGAGTTGGTGGTTATGTCATCTCAAATCATGTCAATTGAAAGAGAAATAGAGTTCATCCATTAAAGTACAGCTGAGGTCCTTATACCGACATGGTTTGAGCTGGTATATAAACTGACTCTGGTCTGCAGATGAAGACTTTTGAGAGCCAGCTGTCGTTCAGCAGGGTGCCGCAGTTTCCCTGGTTCTCTGTCAGTTTATTCCCTCATTGAACTGCATAGTGCTCGGCCCCTTAGTGAGCCTCTGCAGACACCTGAGGAGCCGCTCAGAGTTGCTGTTGCTGTGCAGGTCATTTGTTGGAGGAGCATCCATTCACTTGGCCAGAGGGGATTGTGGGAACTGGGCTTGCCTACATCACAGTGGCACGCCCTCTGACAGGTCTGAATGGTTTGAGCCGTAGCTGCCGATGATGTGGAACTCTGTGGAAATGGGCTCTGTGGAGTCTTTACTAGCCTGTGGAGGCAGTGCAACAAATCACTTAAAGAAGATTACTCAAGATCACTCCATAAGACATAATTCACACTGTAAAATATGTTCCAAGTAAGCTCAGACTGTTTAACGTATTCAGATTTGATCATTTAAAAAAGCAAAGATCATGCACATGCAGTCAAGTAAGATGCACAGCACAGTGTATAGATACTGTAGATTGTAACACAAGTCAGCACACTGGTTCCTGTGGAGGGATCTGAGGCATGTGGATACAAAATGCAACAAAATGCCTTGTCAATTTAAGATTTATTTCTGTGTGACCTTGTAATTACACTGGCTCCATCTGACATTTTGCTCAAAATGAGCTGATAACCTCTGGGACCACATGTGTCTGGACTAAGACCGAATCCCATCGAAGCTTTCTCTCCCATGTCACCCTTCCTCTGTTTTTGTCTCTGACTTCCCACAATCTAAGTAGTTTAAGTACCAAATATGAGAGGATTCCCCACAATCCTTTAAAAATAAGGTAATGTTCTACAAAAGGTCTATACATATGGCTAAAGATGGATTCATGAAAATGTTTAAGAATTACTCATTTTATTAGTTACAACTTTAATGTGCAGTATCGCAAAACTGCTCTGAACACAGATGGACCTGTATTTATTCAAAAGTTATAAATGTAAGATACAGTATATAATACTTTATACTCACATCATCAAACTTTCTCTCACTGTAGACTTCATTCTTATCAATAAATGTCAGCATAATCCAGTCACAGATGATGGAGCACTAAAAGGGACAAAATAAGGAGTAAAGAAGCAGAGACTGACAAAGTCCGTGGTACAAAGCTGGTCACTTTAAAGTCACAAGACAGGAAAAGAAAAAAAATATATAGAAAAAACTCACAATTCCAACTGATGTCATAGCTGTAACTGTGCTGATGATGGTTGGGATGGGACTGAATTTACCAGCCTGCAAAGAAATAAGACCACAGAAGACACAGATACAGGACAGAGAGACACAATCCCTGTAGCAAGCTGGAAATAATCTGAATTTTCAGTACCTGAGCAACTGAAAAACTGGGAGATGATGGATATCCACTTACATGTCCATGCACTATGACATCCAGACGGATACCATAGGCCTTGATGAGCGTCCGAGACTCTATCCCATCCTTGCTGTAGTATTTTGCAAACCTATGTTTTTTAGAGAGAAGCAGAAGAAAAGAATAGAGAATGAGCTGCAATAAAGTTATCACAAGTCAGAGTGAAAACCTAAATCAAAACATTTGAACAAAGGCTTGGTGTTGGATGCTGAAGCTCACCTGTAGTAGTAACCAGAGCTGGGCAGGTCCTTTCGGAGGTCAAGTCGACGAAAGGAATATGTGGGCTTACAGTGTGAAAGATCCAGATCCAGATCACACTGCCAGTTGATGAAAACCCCAATCACTCCTCCCTGACAAAATAACGTATATCCTAAGTAATGCTACACATTTTTAAAGCTGAAATCATGTAAAATCAACACCTTAGTGCATCCAGCAGTGCTCAGACAGTGTACTCACAGTTCTGCAGAGCTCACTGAACTTCTCCCTCGCTTTATTTGCAATGTAGCCCAGACGGAAGTTAGGGCAGTAGGGCTCGTTCTCCTCATCATAATGACATTTGTTAAGGTATCTCTGCATGTTTCGTTTGTTGGAAGTGTCCTTGATATTTCCTCTGCCAAAAATAAGAACAGGAGTTGTACCTTCAGAATCACTGCACCTCTAATGCCCAACAGCAATGGCTCCATGTATGTGTGTGTGAGTGCATTGTGGGGGAAGTGGGGTCGACAACATGTTGTTACTTTACCTCAGCGCTTTAAATTTAGGGAAGTGGATAGAGTTCCTAATGAATACTGTGAAATTGATGGCCTCTGCCAATGCTGGCTCCCTGTTGAAGACACCAAATCATTATGCCTTTGGGTAAATTCTAGCACAGTATCACAGTTTTGTCCAGACCAATCAGCTTTAGTGAAAAGTACTTATGACCCGCCTCACCGCACTGCAGCATACTCCTCAATGGGACACCAAGTCTGGATCTCACAGGTTTTGAAGGTATGGTTGTAGTATGGAACACATCGCCCGGTCCTCCTGCCTGCAGAAAGTATTTTGAATACAGAAACACTGAATGACAAATACACACAAACCTTAATGTGAAAGTTTTCATGAGGAATAAACACAGTACCATGGCCATTAAAGTCAACCTCTCCTGCGATGCAGTCAGAATCGGTTGTGCAGTTGGCGTTGGCAACAGAGAAATGCTGAAATAAAATAAGACAGCTGCTCCGTCATGGGAATATGATTTCCTGAGAGCGCTTTAGTGTCTAAGTAACTGATACACTTTTATTACATTTTCTTTCCTGTATATTAGCAGTTATGCTGTAGGGTTGAGAAAGACACTCTGAAGGTCCTGTAATGATGATCTGAAATTGCTGTGTATTGTTTGTGTTTGACTTTTTGAACACAAACTTGTGCGTGGTCGTGAACTCATGTTGACCTCTCACCTCAGCACAGGTTCCTTGCTTCTGATCATACGTGACTTCACGTCTCAGGATTGTGCTGATGACATCACCACCCTACAAAGGAAATGTCAAAAAAGAATATTACGTAGTAGGCCATATTCTGGCATGAAAAGACAACGTGTTTACAGATAACAAAGACTGCTAATGAGAGGTTATAACCTCCAATTAGAGTACATCGGGAAAGTGTTTCGTCAGATTACTTGTTCTGTGCTGTTGCAGTTGCTGTGATGCCGGTGTGGCGGACTCACCTCTGGGGGTCGAGCATACTCCACCGTGTCCAGGACATGGTCTTCCTGAACTGCTGTACCTTTCATCCTGGTATAAACTGAGCTCTCTGGATGGGTTTCACTGTCTTGGTATGCTTTCTGACTTATGAAGACATACCTTTAGGATCACAACAGATATTAACAATGCCACATTTTGTGTCATGAAATTATGTTTAATGAAGGTAAATTTCCCTGGATTTGTTCAACTTTTTTGCTGAAAGAAAACTGAGGCATGAGAAGCCTATATGAGGTACCCCAAACATAAATCTTAAGACTTTTAACTTATTTATTTATTTATTTATTTATTTATTACAAAGCCCTCACAAAATCAGAAGCTATGAAAACGGACCTCCGCAGATCAAATTGCATGGCTAGTAAAGGGAAGAGAGACTAAAACATCCTCATTACATCACTGCCTCATCTAGGTTGCCATCAATTATACTGTACATTTGTTTTCCGGGAGTTAATTGCAAGAGAAAGGCATTTCCTCACCACAAAATTGCTATTTTCAGGTTTTAAGGATTTGAAGTTACAGTGCATTTTTGCCTTCATAGGATTTTTGGACCCACAAAGGTATATCATAAATACATTATGTTGTTTGTGTTGAAAAGGTAAGATAATTCACTGTGTCTTAAAAGAAAAAACTAACCCATTTTACTTTAACTTTGTTAACAGGTTATAGAAAACCCTACAAAGTGACAAATTTAAATTACCAAAGCCTTTGAATGTAATAAAATCTCCAAATAATACATTTGCTTTTAGTAAATAAGCATGCAATTATAAAAGCTTAAAGCTTACCAGATGAAATAGGTGATCACAAGAAACTGTACCCCCCTATATATTATTCCAAGAGTTCTGTTTTTAACTACCATTACCTTTGGGGTCTCATAATCCCAAAAACTAAGAAAATATTCCCTTAAAAACTCACGCAGTCCCATTATGAATGTAAGAGGTGCCTGTGCTCAACACATATCCTGAAATATACTTTGTGCCTTGGACACTTGTGAAGTCTGACTAATCTCTCTCTATCACTCTATCACTATATCTA
>OMKZ01003538.1:19037-70141 GCA_900302535.1 Neoniphon sammara | reverse complement strand
CTCGTCTGCAAGACAACGCTGAGGGCTAAATGACCTTAAGAGCTTTTTTTTTTTTTTTTTTTTTAGTACAGGAAATAGAATTAAGTCACCAATCTCGCCTCAGCGTGCACTAGGGGCGTGGGCGACCGTGGTCTTTTACATGACAGTTCTTGTTTTGCTTGTGCAGTCACAGTAATGTTTGTGTTTAGCTAATATCTTGCTTCTGTTTTATTAAACTGATGATTAGACAGCTGTTGAAGTACTGTAAGTGAGAAAGCAGATGCATTTAGTGTAACATTCATTACCTTTTCATTCCTAGTATCGATTTTTTTTTTTCAGCTTAGCAGTAGCGCCTAGCATCGTTAGCTAGCCAGCTAGTTTTTAGCATTTCATGTAGCTACCTGGAAGACATCAGTCCACCAGCGTTAGCGCAGATAACGTTGTTTGATCTAACCATAGTGATGCCAAAGCCGGATAGCTAGCATCAACAGACCAAATAGGCTTTCACCTAGGACGGGCGACACCGACGATGGCGTTAACTGAGGACGTGCCTGCAGATAACTGGCCCTGAAAGTGATCAAACTGGATCGCAACAATGTCTTGCAAGTCTACCAAAGTGGCACCGAGTGTTGATTTTGACCATAGTTGCTCCGACAGCGTGGAATATTTGACGCTCAATTTTGGCCCATTTGAGACTGTCCATCGTTGGAGAAGGCTTCCTCCATGTGACGAGTTTGTTGGTGCAAGGTAGCTTGTTGCTAGCAAAGTAGCCGTAGTTGTGGTGACTAAATAGGATTTGCACTGCCATATATACATTCACTGCCGTGTATTTACCCTCAAACTCATTTGGCTTTATTCAGGCGCAGCAAGCACACTGTTGTGGCGTACAGAGATGCCATATATGTGTTTGGGGGAGACAATGGGTGAGTTATGGTGAACAGTAACTTCCTTTATAATCACAGCCCACCACATCTGTTGATATTCTGTGTCTTTTCACCTTTCTGTATAGAAAGAACATGCTGAATGATTTGCTTCGCTTTGATGTGAAGGACTGCTCATGGTGTCGGTAAGACTGCGTCACTGCACCATGCATTTACAAATAGACTGTATAAAAAGACTAGTTTGTGCCATTTGATTTGATGTCTGTTTATACTCTGTCTTGCAGAGCCTTCACCACTGGAACCCCACCTGCTCCCAGATATCATCACTCAGCTGTTGTCTATGGCAGCAGCATGTTTGTTTTTGGTGACTTTTCTTACTTATGTTCTTCATAATGAAATGGCATTCATTTTGCACTCAAACTCAAGTGATATTGATCTTTTAATGTTTGACTTATGATATTTCAGGGGGCTACACTGGAGATATCTACTCAAACTCTAACCTGAAAAACAAAAATGACCTTTTTGAGTACAAGTTTGCAACAGGGCAGTGGACAGAATGGAAAGTGGAGGGCAGGTAATGCATGAACCATGTGTGTTTTGCAGAAAATGTTATTTTTTTCAAGGTAATAACTCATCATAATCTAGCCCTGCTAAGACACTATTAATTGGTGTTTTGTCTATGTTTTAGCTTGCCAGTGGCCAGGTCGGCACATGGGGCCACAGTTTACAATGATAAACTATGGATATTTGCTGGCTACGATGGGAATGCCAGGTGCGTGTATGCTGTTGCATCAAATAGAATATATATTCTTTGTGTTCATAACCTCTTCTGATGGATGTTTGATGATGATTGATGTTTTCCTTATATACAGGTTAAATGACATGTGGACCATCAGTCTGCAGGATCGAGAGCATGCCTGTTGGGAGGAGGCCAGTATAAAGAGTTTCTTACAGATCATAGATATAAACTAAGGTAACTATCCAGGTTGGATTAATGTTTCCTTGTCATTATGTCCATCAGATTGATCAGAGTGGTGAGATTCCTCCATCTTGCTGCAACTTCCCTGTGGCTGTATGCAGGGACAAAATGTTTGTGTTTTCTGGTCAGAGCGGAGCCAAGATCACCAACAACCTTTTCCAGTTTGAATTCAAGGGCCACATGTGAGTACAAAACCAGGGTACATACTTTTCCCCGGTCACTCATCTGATAGTTCCAAATGTTAAACCTCAGTCATCATTTCCTCTCAGGTGGACCCGCATCCCCACCGAGCACTTACTGCGCGGCTCCCCCCCACCTCCCCAAAGACGCTATGGCCACACCATGGTAGCCTTCGACCGCCACCTGTATGTGTTTGGTGGCGCTGCTGACAATACACTCCCCAACGAGCTGCACTGCTACGATGTTGACTCTCAGACATGGGAGGTGATTCAGCCCAGCCTGGACAGTGAGGTATTTTCTATATGGATTCACAAAGTACAGTGTCAATAGGTAATGACAATAGTCGATTGAAATCATAAATGTGTTCTATTCACAGCCTGAATTATTAATTTAGATTGTTTTAGTCCTAGTGGCACTGGTTTTACCTAATTGCAGCCATTCACTCAGTGAGTTATGTGTGTGTGGCAGGATGTTGTCTGGGATTGTCTGTTTGAGTTTTGCATTTTTGAAATATTACTGCTCTCTACTCCTTCCAGGATTTAAACTAAGTAAAAATGTGTTTATAATGTCTTAATTCAGTACACATCTTGATGCGTGATCAACAATACAATTTGTGCTGTGGAGTGTTTCCATTGATAGGCTTCTCTCAATTCTCAGATTTTCTCTTGTTTTTGCCTCCTAAGATGCCCAGTGGGAGACTCTTCCATGCAGCTGCTGTGATTCAAGATGCCATGTACATCTTCGGAGGGACGGTGGACAACAATGTTCGCAGTGGGGAAATGTACAGATTCCAGGTCAGTCTTTGGGTTGAAATATACATGAACCTGCCCCAGATATTTAGCACCACCTTGACATCATGGCTAGAAACTTGTGTTGCTATAAAACAGATTGTGTTCTTACTAAACTTGAGCCATTCTCATTTTTTTTAGAGTAGGCATTGTACTAACTGCATTGCATGTTTAAATTATTTACCTCCTTTTTCTTGCAGTTTTCATGCTATCCGAAATGCACCCTCCATGAGGACTATGGCAAACTGTGGGAGAACCGTCAGTTCTGTGACGTGGAGTTTATTCTGGGAGAGGTTGGTTTTCATGAAAGAGACGAGGCTGCTACACTGCTGAGAAAAATGACAAGGTGACATAGAAATTCCAGCTGCTTAAGTTATTTTTGCTGTCTCTCTGACTCCTCGGTGTGCTGTTTACAGAGGGAGGAGAGAGTCTTGGGGCATATTGCCATAGTGACTGCAAGATGCCAGTGGCTGCGGAAGAAAATCCTGCAGGCACGGGATAGGCAGAGACAGGTCAGAGCCTCACTGCAATCACTCTTAATTTCCTCTGAGACATCCAACAAGGTTAAAGCAGAGCAGGCAGGCAGTGACTCTCTGGACCCAGTGGTAGTTAACTGACTATAATTAGATTACATATCAGGTAACAGCCACTGATTTAAATTACGTGTTCTTTTTAAGGTGAGTCACAGTGGGACCAAAATACAATAGGAAATTAATCCATTCCCTTGAGTTTGTAAACACATAGTCATGCCTCATTAAAATGAAATAATTACCAGCTCCAATATTCAAAGTTATTGAAGTTTTGCAGCATAGATGCAACTATTCCTGTAAAAGTTCATTTATACACACCACACTGGGGTCCACTCAGTTCTGATTTCTATCCCCCAAATTGTGACCTTTCTGTGACCTTTATCGACCTCTACTGGCCACCAGTAGTAATTGCAGCAACATCTGTGGAACCTCCCTCCCTGGACACTAAGTTTCTGGCTCAGGACCCCATCCCTCTCTGTCCTGTCATCTCTTTTCACAATATAGACAAATAAAACACCAAATTACAACAGAGATCCCACAGAAATATCATGATGCAAAATATGTTAGTAATACAGGTTCATCATTTTTAAATTGAAAACAAGACTTCTTAGCTTTTGTAGGTGAAATGTCTTGTGATGCCCGTCGCTCACTTTCAGCACTGTGTTCATCACAAAGAAAGAGAAAGAAATGCAGAGGGATTGCAAAGTAATTGGCTGAATGAACTGACTGATATGAGTACTTATCCAAATAATTGAACTAATTTGTACCACTTATTTGCCCATTATAAAACAATTGCAGCAACAAGTGCTTCATTTGAGCAAAATATACACTAACACGTTAAACAATCCTCAGGTGAATCAAAGTAAATGATAAAAATGTAATAAAAACGAGCAGCACTGTCCTTGTTACACATGGCAAAATCTTCCAGTAATATCAGCATGTCTTTCAGTGTTAAGACAGACAGGAAATAAATAAATAGCAGGCCAAAACTGGGAACAAAAAACCCATATTGACAAAATATTACAGTTTATAATATATATGTAATATATAAAGTGTCTTAGGGAATAAATTTAACAAACTCAGCAGTGAGTGAAAATAGTTTTGTTTTGCATAAAGACATTGTCACATGGACTTTTATTTGTGTTGGGAAGAATAACTCAAGCTGTATTGATATGGCTTTTTTGACAATCTTATTGCGTAGCCACTACTTGACTACATTTCTTAATTTTTTAAATTTTTTTATTTGGCTTTCCATTTTTGCCACTTGCTACTCTTAGTATCAGTTAACATTAAAAACAGCAATTTGTTATATAAAAAAGCTGCGGCAAAATCAAGCATCAAGCACCACGGGAAGAATTTAGTCTTTGAGGAACTGTTGTGGACTCGGCGCGTATTTGTAATAAAATCAAAGAACACTGTTATGAATCACAGCATGCTTATAGATAGGGTGCAAAATCAACATCCCTTTGATGTGAGGAAACATTAACTACTATTAAAACAATACACACAATAATAAAAACAGCTGTAGCAGTGGGCAGTCTTTGCTGAAGAGGAACTTCATACAGAAAGTGTTTGGTAATCTGCTCTCTGTGTGCAGAAGAGTAAACAGGAGAGCAGTGAGGAGAGTGATGAGGGGGCGACTGGAGGCCCGAGGGATATCCCAGGAGGCAGCAGGCCATCAGGGACACAGCCCATGCTAGAGGTATCCATCAGGGAAGCAGAGGCTCAGCCCTTTGAAGTGCTAATGCAGTTCCTCTACACAGACAAGATCCAGTACCCACGCAGAGGTCAGCTCTCTCCGCATGCTCACGCTGTTTATCAATCCCCAAGAGAGGGAGAGAGGAAGTATATCAGTAATTGGTCCTCTCCTTGCCTGTCTATACAGGTCATGTCCAGGATGTTCTCCTCATCATGGATGTGTACAAACTGGCACTCAGTTTTAAGCTTTCCCGGCTGGAGCAGCTGTGTGTGCAGTACATAGAGGCATCTGTCGACCTGCAGAACGTGTTGAGTGTGTGTGAAAATGCCAACAAGCTGCAACTGGATCAGCTCAAGGTATGTCAGCATGACTTTTCAGAACAAAAGATGCTGAGGGGAGAGAGAAATAATGACACTTGTGGTCTGATGCTCATTCCAGTGTTCTCCTTTTTTTCATCCTGTAGGAGCATTGCCTTAATTTTGTGGTGAAGGAGTCGCATTTCAACCAGGTGATTATGACGAAGGAGTTTGAACACCTGTCCACCCCTCTGATTGTGGAGATCGTGCGACGTAAGCAGCAGCCTCCGCCCAGGCTGTACTCAGACCAGCCTGTGGACATTGGGACTTCACTGGTGCAGGACATGAAGGCTTACCTGGAGGGAGGCGGCTTGGAGTTCTGTGACATTATCCTGCTGTTAGATGGACACCCGCGGCCCGCGCATAAAGCTATACTGGCAGCTCGCTCCAGGTACAGACCCACCAGGGCAGTTTACAAAGTTTATGTCTTTATTTGTGCACGCACAGTCGCTCTAAAATGTTCAGGCCCCTGACTTTTAGCACATTTTTATGTGATGAAAAATGAGCTCAGAATTCATTTTTGTGCTGAAAAGCTCCTTTCTGTCAAAAAAAAAATAAAATGAAAAATTGCTTTGGAAGCAGTTTCATAGTTTCATGAAAAATGACTCAATTGGGATAAATTCTCACCAGCTGTAATTCATAACGCGTCATTTGTGCTTCATTTTTACATCATAATGAGACACTTTGAATGAATTATATTTTTTACTAATTTACTGTTATCTGTCAATGAGACATTTTAACCCAAGGTGAATACTTTTACAAATTAGACTTTGCTGTTATTGGATTTCTTTACTTTCACATAAATTTTCTGAATTTCCACTTAACTGTGATATAAAAGAGTAATTTGCATAGATTTTACAGCAGTAATTTCCAATAAGGGTGTTTTGCATCACATGAAAATGAGCAGAAAGTCAAGGGGTGTGAATATGTTTTATAGTCTCTGTTCTTTTGACACTAGTCTATTTCAGCTCGGTGATCTGATGTCTAATATTTTGTACTCCCCAGTTACTTTGAGGCGATGTTCCGCTCTTTCATGCCTGAGGATGGGCAGGTGAACATCTCCATCGGTGAGATGGTTCCCAGTAAGCAAGCTTTTGAATCCATGCTGCGCTACATCTACTACGGAGATGTCAACATGCCTCCAGAGGATTCCCTGTATCCTTCTCAAACACCAAACATTTTATTTTTATTTCACCACATTGCCATCTTGAGATTGAGAATATTTTTTCTTCACTGAGACTTCATCAAGATGACAGCATCAGGAAAGATTTTTGTACACTTTCCTGATTTCAGAATAAAAAAAATATATATATATAGTCTACTCAAAATATTGCAAAATGACAGTATTTAAAGTGAAAACTATCTCAATTAAAGAAGTATTCACTTCTGTTTCAGCACTTTGTAGAGACATTTGTCTGTATGAGTGTGATACATTTGGATTTGAGATTTACTCAGACTCAGTCAGGTTGGATAAGAAGTTGGATGAGAAGGGTCTGTGAGATCTTCAAGTCATTCCACAGATTTTCAATGGGATTCAAAGCTGGAGGAGTCTGCTGTGCTCCTCTGAAATCGTAACATGATTAAGTTTCTGCTTTTACATGCACTGTCCATTCAGTCTGTTTCAGTCTCATTCAGTCTGGTTCTAAATCACATCCAATCAGTTAAATTGACCACAGCTGGAGTGCACTCAAGTTAGTGGCAACCTCTGCAAAACATTTGAAAGAATTTTGATGCACCATAACACAGTTTGGACTGTCCCTCCAAAGGGTTTGAATACCTGTTGTCTCAAAACACTCAAGCTTTTTATTGTGAAATAAAAGTATCCACAAAATGCAGAATAAGAACTTATCTGTTTAGTATAGACAAATGAGATGTGATATAAACAACATGATATAAATAAGCATAAATGACAACCAAGGTCATATATATGATCAGTACAAAGTTAAAATTCACAAATGCTGAGAAGACAATGGCCCAGTGATCTCACATTTCAGCAAAGTCAACTTGGGAAGGATTTTGTGTCAGTGAAAGAACAAAAAGCAGTTTGAGTCTCTTCCTTGACTCTTGATAAACAGTTATCTGTTTGCTGCGCCATATTATTATGGCTTTTCAAATAACAGGCTGCAGGCCTACTGCAAGCAGAATCTGGAGATGAACGTTACCGTGGAGAACGTCTTGCAGGTATTTTCTGTTTTAGGCTGTGGAAAAGCTGTGACCTATTTTGGCTCTGCTGTGCCTTTTAAGTGCTTGAACAAAATTTTTATGCACAGTCGTTTTTCCACTCAGCTGTACTTCAACATTTTTGCCCCCTCAGATTCTGGAGGCGGCGGACAAGACCCAGGCGCTGGACATGAAGAAGCACTGCCTCCACATTATTGTCCACCAGTTCATCAAGGTGGGTGGGCTAGTATCCGGAGCCCTGGGGGTTTGCTGCCCACTCACTGCAGCTGAGCTAACCCCCTAGCCCTGTCCTCTTTGCGGGAGACTGACCCCTTTGGCCTTGTGGATTACCCTCCAACTTCTATGTAGAGGAGAGACTGTTTACAACCAAACCGGCTGTACAAGCACCTTATCCCGCAATGTTTTGGGTCATAGTGCCACTTGAGTATTGCTTTATTTCGAAAGAGCCAGTGAAAACACTCGTGTCTCGCCCCTGGTTCACCTGAATGTGAGAGCTGATGTACTGTTGTTAGTTTCAGTTGTGCTTCTTTATGTTGACCTGCAATAATTTAATTCTGCATGAGCAATTCCCTCATTTTGCTCTGCCTGAGTACTCATTGCTTTCATATTCAGAGTCTTTCTTTACAGTTCATTTTTTGCATTTTTGCTCTCGTCCCCTTCCAAAGGTATCCAAGCTTCCCAACCTGCGGTCTCTCAGCCAGCTGCTGCTGTTGGACATCATCGAGTCCCTAGCCACACACATATCAGACAAACAGTGTGCTGAGATGGGCTCCGACATTTAGGATGACCCGGAGAGCTGCGCTCTTTTCTCCTCTCAGAGAAGCCCTGCATATTTCCTCCGCCTCCGCCCTACGTCTAGTCATTCACTCCTCCCTACATGCAGTACTTTTCTTTATGTTGGACGTTGCATGTCTTCATTCCCAATAATTGCCCTTATCCATACAGTATAAAATTCTATGTGTTTGTATGATGTGAAATGATAAAGCTACCTATTGGCAATCAGATGCCCTATTACTCTACATCCCAACTAGGAGTGAAACTGAGTATGAACCCATCGATTCTACTGTAGCTGAGTAAGAATTCTTACATGATCCAAGTACCTTTTTTTTTTTATCTGCTTATTGCATCATTTATTCATTTTTTATCTACAAAGCAAAACTCAAATTAGTTTTATTCTGCTCGGCATTGTTTTTTTCTTTATTTTTTTTAATATTATTTTGTTTTTGTTTTCTGAGATATGAAATGTACTGTAAGAATCCATACTGGTGGCAGTACAGAAATATTCAGTGTTTTCGTCTTGTTTCCAGAATTACTGTCCAATAGTTATCTAAATGCAACTACATCAGATATACCATTACATCAATTTTTTTTTAAATCTGTAATAATTTCTGTTCTCAACTCAAAGTGTTAGAAAGCAGTTAAGTCAGGATTAATTGTCATCAGGAGTCAAAAGAGTTTGTATGAGCTGCATATGACATGTAAAGTACAGTATGTCTGTCTCAAAGCTATTTCTGTTTTAATGTATGTTTGACTCTGGGCACACAGACCTTTTGTATTTGTGATAACCCCAGCTATTATAATTGATGAAGACGTGAGCTCTGTTTACCTGTAAAATATAGCAGTGTGTATTTAGTGACACCAGTATGCTGTTATTAAATATTTATCCACATGGGTTCCATGTATTTAAAGCCTTAATAAATATCCTGATGAAATGACTCATGTTGAACTCGGTCTCAGTCCCTCAGCTGACATGCAGGAGCAGTGCACGCTGGACTAACTTGATACCAACACAATGGGTTTCATTCTCTCTGTCAAAGCCTTCAACACTTTTAAAAGAATATGCCTGTGACACTGACTTTAACTGTAGTGAACTGACTTTTGTTATAATGTAAAGTCATGCAGTTGCTGTTGGATGGGAACAAGATTAAATTGGACATAGTTGCAAAAGACCTCCAAGATAGTTACTGAACATAAAAATGCACATATAGCTGTCATATTTTAGTTTATTGATGACTGTGATAGTGTTTTGACTGTGACGTATAGGTTGGACACTGGCACATATCGTTCTTATCTAAGACACTCACAGACCAAAGCCTATGTAACCCATATACCACGGAGGTTAATCCTTGACCTTTACCTCATCAAATTAGCAGTGTCCTTCAGGGGTTTCAGCTTCCATGGATCTATGGTTGATAAGCTTGGACAATGGCCTTTAGTTTGACTGGGTGAATTCCTTCAACTTCTGCAAAATAATGATGGAAGATGTTAAAATATGCAAGTTTAGATTTGAAACAAAGAGAACAAATTGGACAAGATTAACTTGTTAGTCAGGACAACCAAGCCAGCTCTAATTACTCAAACTATAATTAGTGTGACTTAGAGAAATACTGAGATTGTGATGAAATATTTGATTCTGTTGTGTGAGATTCAGTGAAACAGTCTGAGCTAAATGCTGAGGTGCACACTTGGGTTTCCCGTTGCCAGATAGTTTCACACCAAACTCAGTGGAGTTCACCAAGTGTTGGACTCTTTAGGACTCCCCTTTAACTAGTGTTGCTATGAGCACAAGGTACTATTCAGAGCCTAGATACTTGATACACTTGGCAAATCCAAAGCATTTCCTTTGGCTTAGAATGGGAACACCTTGACTACAATAATGCCCCAGTCCCATCTGTGACATCAGTAAAATGTTTCAGCTGAAATAATTAGGACTTCAAAAGACAGCCATAAACTTCAAGAGTCCCGTTCTAATGGTCCATTATAGTCATCCCTCGTATCGTTCTCAGCTCCTCTTCTTTTTGTGTGTTCTCCCATGCCCAACTTGCTCATGTTTCATTCATTTAAGTCTACTTGTGCACACACTCAGCCCAGAAACCCACTGGGCATATCTGGTTTCATCTAAAAAACAGTGTTCCTTGTTCACTGCAATGATATTTATCACTGAGACAAAACAGTATGTCTGTTGTAAGGCCACAGCCATGGATTATCATCCACATATCAGGTGCATTTTATTAAGGAGTGTGGTCAGGTGGGCTGACTGGGTCGGTCCTGTAGGTGGGACGGGCCACAGAGCCGCCCTCAGTCTCAACCTGTTTGTACACCTGAGCACAGCAGCAGAAACAGGAGGAGAAACAAGAGTGTGTGCTGGTGGCAACAAGAGACACAGAAGATGGTTTTTCTGACAACTAAAATGATGCAAAGGACTGCTCTCTTTGTGACGTTTGGCGGTCTGGTTACTTCTCTCATCACCACTTTCCTTCCACTGTGGAAGACGATGAACTCTGATCTGAACGAAGTGGAGAACTGGTACTCTGGTCTGTGGCACACCTGCATTTTCACCGAGGAGGTTGGAGTGCAGTGTAAGGCCTACGAGTCGATCCTAGCACTTCCTATGGACTTGCAAATCTCTAGGGTGCTCATGTTGGTGTCAATAGGCACGGGCGCTCTTGCCGTGCTGGTGTCCTTCCCAGGGCTGGAGGGGGTTGACGTGTGTTTGGGGCAGCGGGGCCTGAAGAGGGGGCTCCTTATCCTCAGTGGGGTCCTGTCCTGGGTGTCAGCCCTCACCACTCTGGCCCCTGTCTCCATTGTAGCCTATACGACGGTGGTGGAGTTCTGGGACGAGAACCTGCCCGATGTGGTGCCACGCTGGGAATTTGGAGAGGCCATGTTCTCTGGATGGTTTGCAGGTCTCGCCCTGGCCATTGGAGGTACCCTCTTTTTTATAGCTGTGTGTATGGGCGACTACGACCAACAGCCACCGAGCCTCCCAAATACCCCACAGGTGAAGAAAAGGACAAAGCAGTACCTAAAGACAGAGGTGTTATAGCTTTCTTATTGTCAATAGCGTTTTCTACACATTTATGTACTTGAATGACATGAAAATGGCAAAGGAAAATTAAATTCATGACCTTTTGAACTTTGTGATGAGTTGATGAAAGTCACTTTTTGAATATTTCAGAAGCCATTTTTATGTGTTTTGACAGTGATGAACAAGGATAAAATATTTCTTATTCAAGCTGCATGTCAGCCATTCTTGGTGATGTGTCTTTCATTTGTTTGTTTGTATTTCTCAGTGAAATTCTTATTGAACGTATCAAACTCATTTCTGTAATCCTGGTTGGCAGAAAGACAGTTTCCATCAAGTTGTACAAGTTTGATGAGAATAAAGTGTCAAGAAATTGCTCAAGTAACTATTGTGAGATAAATATAAGCAGTTGGGATTGTTCACCAGTCAGGTTCAGCTAAATTCTTCAATGTCCTGGATAAATATGTCATGATAGGAAGGCATTTACCAGTAGATATGCACAATTGTCTATGTAGCACATAGATATCTTACATAAATTAACATAGAAATACCAAGTGAATAAGTAAAAAATAATTATTCCATTCAGTGTGAAACACAATTGAAGTGTTTACTTTTACATGTATCGAAGTGTAAAAAGTAAATGTTCATGTTTAATAGTTAATAGTTCAGAACAAAGAAGCATTCCATCTGCAATCCATCAATCTCTGTAGGTTAATTTAAACAATCCAGGGCTCCAGTCATGCTTGTCCTGATCTTTTGTTTCACTTGAAGTTCAATGATTTGACATTTAAAACTTTCATAAATTGGTTTTATGTTGTGTGTGCTAAAACCTTTCAGTCACAGCAATTAATAGATGCATTTGTTTGGTTGAGGAAGTGGAGTTATAAAGCAGCACATTTGCTTTAGAATGTAGCTAAATAAAAACACCTTAAAATTAAAATACTCAGGCATAGAAAATGCAACTATACACTGTATCTAAATTCTTCTTTCCCAACCCTGTCAATTCACGGTAAAACTGACATTAGCTTACTTAGAGCATCCCTGACCAACATCAACGAGCAAGATAATGTCCGAAATTAACTGCACTGATCAATTCTGTCCGGGCCAGCCTGGAGTCTCTCAGCCTACTGCTGTGGCAGAAGTGAATAGCTCAGTTTAATAAGAGTTGCATTCCACTGCTGCAGGTCTTCTGTGTTGAATTTCGTTTTGGGGAGGGACTTGGCATCATGAAGTCGCTAGAGTCCTTAATGCACAATTTGGCTTTGGTACACTGCTGTACTTTATAATGACTGGGACTGATTTGGATGTGTGTTTGTGATGAGAAAAAAACAAAGCATTAAAGCAATCACGTTGTATTAAAATAAGCTGTATCTATGTTTCACAGATACGTTATTTGCTCATTTGTTTTATTTTCCTGTTATACAACATTTGATTTAAGCCATTTGCAGAGTAAGAGCAGGTGAGGTCAAATCTACCCCACTAACTGCTGATATTAATATTCTGACAGGCTATGATTTGATATTTTCACCCATGAATGATTCATTCACTTTCCTACTCTCTATTAATCTGGGTTTTTGGATGGTGCAGCTCTCCCTGCCCCATGCAGATTACAGTCCTCCTGTAATTCAATTAAACTGAGTGATGTGCCAGTGATGTAAGGTGGCCCTCCCCACACCCGAGGAGAGCGCTGGACGGTCGTCTCGCTGTGCTGACGGCGTGCATGTGCGTGCACCGTTTTACCCCCCAGCCTCACTCCCCCTCATGCATATTTACATGTGCCCTGACACACACAGAGAGGAACACAAACATTCAGACACACTCAGACACATGTGCACGTGTCAGCTGTCAGCACACTTACAATTAGCTGCACACACACATACTGAGAGTGAGAGCAAAAGAGAGAGAGAGAGAGAGAGAGAGAGAGAGAGAGGGTTGCCTCTTTGTGGCCAGCAGAGGGTAGAATGAGCAGAGGACCATGTTAAAAGGGTATTTATATTTTCAACAGAAATTTCACTTTCAAAGTGTTGTGTTTCTTTGTCTTTGCATTTGGACCCATTCAAATTATAAGAATGTGTAAAGGTTTTTAGCATAAACCTTTATTACTATATACAATTGTGTAAATATGTGAAAAAGTACAATCAATCAATTAAATTAATGTATGTAATAGGTCCACATCATCATCATCATCATCATCATCTAGTGCCACTGAATGATTCATATGTTTCTGGTTCATGTAAAACGCACATTAACACATACAGTCAGCATTTCCATTAAAGCACTGAGTCTGAAAGGAGACTGGGAGGTAAATGACCTTGTCACAGCAGCTAAAGGGGAAGCAAGGTACATAGTTCCTCCCCCTATCTATAGTAAGGGCAACATAAGCAATAGATATATGTATGTTGGGAGCTGCATTCAATAAGATGCAGTATATCTTTTTAAGAGCGTATCCTACTACAGCCCACCCCCTAACTGAAAATTGGCTATACTGCAACAACTCCCCTTTTTCATTGTTTCTCTATGCTGTACAGTGCTTCATCAAAGAAGTGCAGCACTCTGTCAAGTGGGGCTTTGGGGTTTTTTTGCGCAGTGTGTGTACAGGCTGACAAATGACAAGTGGCATGACAGACTGTGCATTAAACAAGATTAAATTTTGCCATGTCAGTGGACAGTCTCCTGAGGCCCAGGTGGTCAGTACAGATCCATTACATGTCATGTGTCATGTACATTCACATTCATGTGGTTTTACGATGGCAGATAATCCTGCAGCAGTGCATGCAGCACAATGTATGCACAGTAAGCAGCCAGCCTGATAAGTGGGCAGTCAGACCAGGCAGTGCAGTGGGGGGGCAGCAAGCCTTTGATCAGGCTTAACTGGCAAGTCAGGTCTTTGGCATCTGAAGGCGAGGCTGAAAGGATCTGAACAGAAAGCAGCCTCAAGCAGAAAGTGTGGATGTGTCTGTGAGTGGGAGAGAGACAAGGAGAGAGGGACAGAGAGGAGGGGTGGGAGGAAGGGAGCAGGGAACGGTGAGAATTCATGCTGTGTTAGCATCCCCTCAGCAACTCCATCAATACTGCATACAGCTGAGAAACTGGCAAGGGTCCCTGGTGCTGCATTTGCAGGCTCGGCCAGTGAAAGAGAGCAACTCCCACGACCGGTCCACTCTGTCTGCTGGAGGGGGCTCTCCGAGGGGCAGCGCACATATCAGAGCCTCTGGTGCATCAAGAGGGAGAGGAGGAGAGTGGAGGAGGGTGCAGCGAGAGACACAGATTGGGAATACTCTAGCGGGGAGAGCCAATCCCGGAGAGGGACAGGATTCTTGGGGGGACTCGTGCGCTAGTATGCTACCGGGCTCCGCAGGGTAAGCTGAACACCAGGGAGTTTGACAGGAACTCAGTGCACCTGCTCCATGCACACTGGCTGTGGTAAGCTGTTTAAATCCTTTTACAGTCAAGGCAGTATGCATTTATGACTCTGTTTTATCAGCTCCTCATGTGGTGTCCAAATGGGATGCCCTGTGTGTAAGCAGACTTTGTTTCTTCACGTGGATATTTGCCTGCATTGGTGCACTGTGGTCACTATACAGGAGTTCTCTGGAAGTTACTTGCTCCTGGAGCAGATCTCAGCACTGTTCCCTGGAGAACAACATGCTGTAGTGCAGCATTGTACTGGCTTACCCTCCTAATTCGTAAACACAATAGACAAAAAATATAAGCACATAGCAATTGGAGATCATGGACATTCTACTATACACATGTGAAAAGGAACCAGATTATACATCAATTCACAAAACTGATTATGTGTAAGAGAGAAGCTAAGAACAGCTAAAACGATCTCTCATTCTGTTCTTTTCTACTGGTTGTGACAGCAACTTATGTGTGTGTGTGCGTGTGTGTGTGTCTGTGTGTGTGTGTGTGTCTTAGTGTGTGTGTGCATGCTGAGAAACTGGTCAATACAAGAGTTGTTTTTGCCTATGGAAGCACTGCTCCCCTGTAGGAGTGTACACCCCTTTGTAAAACACAATTCTGGTTTTCCATGACATCATGGGGAGGTTATCGCTGAAAGCAGCACCAAAATTACCTGATTCAAGTCTGCAGTGCCTCCACAGTGCCACTAACCAGCTCTAACTTTACACAAGATATATTAGTTTGGCTCAAGTTGAAGCACAGTGTAAAAAACACTCTGTTGGCTCCTAATGAACCGGTTTGAGTGACATGGTAAACATTGCTGTGTGAGGGTATAATGATGTTTTTTCCTCGAGCCACGTGGCATTCATGTATTATCCCGCTACTAATGGTTAGCTTTTGAATTCCATAACAAGCTAAAGTACATGACCTCTGTAACCTGATCATGGTGAAAACATAGTTTAGAAATCAGACATCACGTTCCAGCCTTTACTGTTTTCAGAAAGGATTGTTTGTAATTGAAATGCGCTCACCATGCTGTCGGTTCTTTTCTTGATTTCGCCTTTAACGCAGGAGCAGCCATTATCGTCTTATCTTAAAGCAAACAAATACAAACATGCATACAAACTTGGTCAAGAGGTGAATGAACTTGGTCACAATGTCTGATTATCTCACATACTAGAGCTTCTTAATGGGGAATCTGATTAGCTATAATCCAGTATTTATTCTTTTATAGTGTAAGACTGGTAGCCACTAGAATAAACAGAAGTCAGTCAAAAGCTTCTTTACATGTTTTGGGTGTCCAGTTGGCTCAGCTGGCAAAAGGGGCAAACCGTGTAACCTCTACGTCCCGGGTTTGAATACGGCTTGGGATTGTTGTCACCTGTCATCCTCTATTCTCTCCCCCAAACCTCCCCTGTCTCTCTCCACTCTTCAAATGAGTAACTTTTTCATCTGCTTTTTCTGAACTTGCTCCTTTTTTGAACAGTCATTGTTTGGTGCAGCGGTTCTGACATAAAACTTTACAGCTGCATTTTACTTTAAGGACTTCATTAAGCTGACAGTAAACATAATAAATACCTGGTAATTGCCTGTTAAGAAAACACTTTTGCTCAACAATTGCTTTACGCAACCAGGGGATGATGTCTTGGGCTTATCTTGAATTTCACAAACCTGCAGCACTTGCAAGCTGCGAGTGTGTGACGGAGGTGCGGTCAAATATTAAGAGCGCAGTTAGATTGTCATGAGCTCTTGTTCTTTATCAGCTGAGGATCACAGAGAGAGCCCTAATCGTTAACTACAGGCTAAAGTACCTGCTAAACAGGTGTTACAATAATAGCCAAGACCACTTATTTATTTTCTAGGGAGGCAAACAAGCTAGTCACTGAACAAGAAGCACTTCTTTAGGCTTGATTGTGTGTCTCTCTTGTTCGTAAGGAAAGTGTAATGGGACCTGGTAATTATTGTGAACTAATAGGTAATAAACAGCAAGCTATTGGGTGATCACTGTCTTTTGGTGATGTTGTAGCATTTTGTTCCTCTGTACCTGTGACCATGTTTTGCCGATGTCATTGATTTGGTGGGATTACAAGTTTATTGATGAGGAACAGGTTTGTTTCTGGATGTAAGGAATAAGGGACATTTGCTCTGTTGTATTTCACTCTCTGCCCTTCTGCTGCGTGGAGTGAAGGTCTCCTGCTGCGAGGGGAGGGGTTCTCTCTGAAAATAAAGAATGATGGCCCTCTTTGATGAGTGATTGAGTGCCCTCGTGTGGTGTATCCATCTGTGTAGATCAATAACAGCACTATTTGCTGTTGTACAATGAGAGCGCTGGTTTTGGTGAAAGGAGTCCGCTTTTGAGTGATGGATGTGGCTGTCAGAGAGCAGGCGCTCGACATTCCAGATTTTCAGTCTTATAGATCGGCTCCCTCACCACCAACTACCAGCTGCAATTGCTAATTCCCCCTACATTCCAGTAACAGGTATTACATTTGTGGACAAGTGAGTGAAACTGACAGCTTGTTTGCAGGAAGGATTATTAGCACTGCTTGGGGACAGGCCCAACAGTGAGCGACTGGGATCTGCGTCATATGTTGTGAGGACCAAATCTGCTTAACCTACTTTAGTTTTGCACAAAATATCTTGGGCTTGCTGGAACCCCAGGATGGCAGCCTTTTCTGATCCAATGTGTTGTTCATCAAATTTTCATTTGTACCAAATTATTAAAGTGGCAATATGTGACAAACAGAAATCGCAAAATATGTGTCCCTCTGTCTTTAGTGAAACACTGCTGTGTGTTACTATATCAACCACTGCGCTAGGATGGTGTGGATGTGTAATGAGTGTTGGAGAAGATACGGTTTCCATGGAGATTTAGATAAATAGTGTAGGAATACACACACCCACATTCAACCAAAAGAGGCTTTGCCACTTGTTAAAGTTTGACAAGATATTTGAGCCAAAAAACATTTTCTTTGATTAATTTTGCAATAGGTTTACATGATTTACATCAATTTGTGGTTCTGTGAAATGGGTCTAACCTCTTAGATAAAAACAAACTGATGCATAATGTAGATATAAGAAATCAATATTAGCTACAGGCTCTTCCCCTAGCAAGATCTGCAGGCAGTTAGAGGAGATCTTTCCATTTCTCATTTGTTCTCTGGAACTTTGCTAAGCAGTGCTCCATTCAGCAGTGCACGCTTTTTTTTTCTGAACTTCAAGGACATTAAGATGTGCTCAGAATATCAAGTAGTCCTTTTTGGTTGTACCTCCAACGGATAATTTGGTGATGAATTGCACAGTGTTGAGTGATACACCTGCCATCTTGTGTCTGTTCAAATTCATACCAACCACAGCGTGGTGAGTAACAACGTGTGGGTGAAATACCAGGAGTGCTGGCAGAAATGTGTGGGCAACATGGCAACAAAGCAAGCAAGTGGGGATTTTGAAACTCAAGGGGCCCCTGCTTCCCTTTAAACCAAAGTGTGACGAGAAAGTTAATAGGTGTCTGAGTGCTGTTAATATTTAACGGTTTCCCATGCAATATGCATGAACAAAGGTAACAATGTGTGTGGAAATGTTCCCAATTAACACAATTACTTCCTTTTAACACGCACAAACATGTATATATGCATGCATGCACCACACACACACATATGCACACACACAGACACACACAGACACACACACACACACACACACACACACATAAACACACGCACACAGAAAACAATTCAGCAGCAGCTCTCCCCGGGACTCTGTCTAATCCTGACCCCATCCAGACATTTCAAAACATCATCATCCAGTTGATCCACATGATAAATAATTAAAAACACACTGTTTGACTGATAGGGGTGATTAGCTGATTATGAGATTCAGGACCATAAAAAACATTCTTGACACTTCTATTGAGTTTGCTGCAAATAGTGACATGACTGCAAAAGTGTTGTTATGGTCTTCACAGCCAAAAAGAAGACAAGCCATGACTAAAGTGGTGCATTTCACCTCTTAGATAAACACAAAATCATGACATCTGTTGTCATGCTGTAATTAGACATGTTGTAATTACACCAGTGAGTCATATATAGATCTGTGCGTGCCGTGTGTTTCTGAAGCAGCTGTTCCTCCATCCTCACAGATTATGTGGAGGAGCTGACGTGTGCGATGGCCAGCCTGGACCTGCAGGTACTCATACCCCCCCTCCAGTGTTATCGTTACCTCCCAACCAAGCAGCCCAGTCCGAGGATCTGACGCCCCTCTCCCTCCCCTCTCCCTGGGTGTCCCTCAGCCAGGTCCCCTGGCTCAATCCTGGGCCCACCATGGGAGGATGCTTCTCCAAACCCAAACCAGGTAACCAGTCTGTTCCCAGCCCAGTGCTCTAATATGTGTACGCCCCTATCCCTGCTAAATGCAACCTCCTCTGTTTGTAGCACAGTGTTTTGCGGGGGAGGAATTTTAATGCTCTCTGTTGCATCTCAGTCAAGAGGATTACATCCTGAGACATGAATATCAAAATTTGGCACAGTGTTTTGCCAGTGCGCTGTCAGCAATGCTGCTCGATGAAGAGAGAAGCTATCAAGCTTTATTGCAGGCTTAAGGTGATAATCACCCACTGTACTTGCCGTTAAGATATTTTGAAAACCAAGGGCCTTGAGACCAAATTATTGATTGATCATATGATGTGTTGAGGGTAAAGACGATGAGGATGAGGGACTAGTCTGTGCAGCAGCTCACTGCAGGAGAGGGCACTGAGAGAAACAACCAGTCTAGCAGAACAGAGGCCCAGACTGTCAGGCCTCTGAGGACTCATTAGTCAAAGTCTACTAAACACGCGAAACTCTTACAGAACCGTGCGACCACCAATTACCAACGTTAGGTGACAAAATGAACTTTACAGCAATATCTATGAAAGCACATTAAAGACTGTCCAGACACCTTTCCATGCACTGAGGCCCATCTATGTGGGTCATTGGAGGAGCTTTTATTAGAAAACAGCCCATCCTGTCAAATTAGAAAATGAAGTAGAACCTATCTGAAAAATAACTCAAATTTCATATTTAAACAATGGACTGTGATGGGATGATAGTTGAGAATTTAAATTTAACTGTTAAAATCCATGCTTTTCAGATGTGAACACATCTATATATAAAATCCTACATATAAAACGTGAAGAAAAAAATGACAGCATGTAAGGCAGCCTCTACAAGTGAGTGCCAGAACTCTGAGAAAATTCAGCCAAGCAACTCTGTGAAGAAAGTTAAAGGGACTGTGTTTGGGTAGTAAAGTGGTGAAGGCAAAGTGGGGCAAGGCTAACAGCAAAACACATTAAGAGTCATACTGTAACAGCAGTGCAGTGAAGTGAGCTCATCTGTTCATTTATACACATATGATCTTATTTTGAAAATGTACCTGGAATAATTCTATTTCTAAACAAAGGTGTTGTTTAGCAGTAGAATTAAAAGGGTGACAATGGCCATCAGTGATGGCTATTGTCTCATGGTGTGAATACCTCATAATATTATATAACTAGTGTGCTTAACACCTACAAACACCGCCACTGAGTCTGTGTTGCACCAGCTTGCTTGGCTGAAGCCAAAAAAGAGCTATTTAGAAACAGGCAATAATTTTGTATGTTTCTAGTTTCCTACAATTAGTTGTTAACATTTTTGCAATAATGTCATGATTGGGAGGGGTATTAGAAAAAATATTAATTGGCAGAGAAGCACAGTGGTTTATGAATCTGATCATTGATACTTTATTGATACTTTAGTCTGCTGTTTTCAAACAGTGTGAAATCATCTGCATAGTTCACACAACATATTTTAAGTTAAAGTTCCTAATATATCTGTTTTTAGTATATGGGAATGCAACATGTAAGAATAACCTTTATTAATACGCATTTAATTGTTGAGGGCTAATCTGCCTCAGCACAAGCACAAATTGAGCATGAATATCCACATCACTTGCTTCATTAGAGCACGAGATTTTAAGGATGAGGTGCTTCTCCCGCCTGAAGGACCAGAGATCCTGGTCCAGTGGGTCAGTTGTGATGACGCTACCACCTGCAGGCATGCAGGGGAGAGAGTTTCTCACTACTGTGACTGACTGATTGTTAGTTAGTGGCTTAATCGTGGAGCAACATTCCCCTTTATGGTACAGGACCCTCAGGTGTCCAACACAAAGGTTACTTCAGTGCCATGACAATATAGTCTTGGGCTTAGTACTTATAGCCTTAAGGACACTCCAGTGTCCTCTTTTTGTATTTTCTTATTGAGGAAATGGCAGCACTGGACACATACAGTTCTTACAAGAATATCAACTGTAGTCTATCTTGAAGCCTTAAACTGATGTGTGAAATGTAAATAAACTACTAATTATTAATATTGGAAGTGTACCATGTGCTTGACATCCTTTGTTCACAACTTATATGTATAAAAAATCTTAAAATAAGTAATATGTCTTTGCTTCAAGGCTGTAAACACTAAAAAGTTGAAGATAAAAGCATTATAGAAAATGTTAAATTATATTCTGATCAAAATAATAATGTTTTTAGTACTTGTCAAATTAAATATTGATTTAATAATTTGTAATGAGTTGAGATTAGTGAAGGTGAGATGTGAATAAATAAATCACATAACATCTCCCACGTCGTCCTATGTCTCACCATCTCCCATTTAGTCACAGATATGAAGACAAAAACTAAAGATTCTCTTTAACTCTGCAGAGCTTTCTCTTTCTTTTCTCCTGCAATTGCAGCTACTATTATGATTTTCCATTGATTTTAATTAAGACTTGCTCAGCAGGAGAAAATTCCAGCCAGATTACTGTGTAAGAACCGGATGATCAGCACATTTTTCCAGCTGAAGAGATAAAGCCTGCTGCAGTGAAAAAGGGTTATACAACCAGTTTTTTTATTGCTCAGAAATATAAACCCAATTGGGGCGCATCAGATGTCATCAAAGAAAACTGGATGCCTCCCAAAAGACAGATGCATACCCTTTCTGTTACAATGTTTTTTGTTTTCTTAACCACAACTGCAGGCTGTAAAAGTAGCAAAATGGAAAATGTATACAGAGAACTGCTGGCTGTAAATTATCCTTAAATGTATTTTATCATCAGTACTGTTCATGGAAGTGTTATCATTAATGGGATTTCTAATCTACTGAATGATATTTAAGGCATCATTATCCTAAAATCATATTTTCCACTCTATTAAGTCTATTTTGATAAAAGCTGACTGAGAGGTGAATCAGCACTGTGTGAAAAATGATTATTTAGTAACTAATGTTTTAGTTACCTGACAAGCAAGTGGCGTGCCCCATATTTGTGGACTCCCCACATCACCTATAAAACCGACTGGGACACCATGAGTGTCATTCTATTTTTAGCACCTCTCTACACAGGGAGATGTGAATGTTTTGGTCATTTGCATAACTGATTTCCCATTGTCTAGAGGGAATGCATGGGTGTTTAAAAATACTCGTAAATGTGGATTGGTGTTGACTATTGAGACTTTGTCATTTTCATTTTGGTCATTTTTATTCCAACATGCTACATGTAAAATTCTCTCATCATCTGATAGAATTAAGAAATGAAAGCACATTCAGCCACTGGCAAGAAAAGAAAAGAAAAGAAAAGAGAAGAGAAGAAAAGCCCTTATATTATTTTGCTTCAGTCACCTGGTTCCTGCTTTCATTTGGCTGAATTCTTGGGTAGTGAGACTCAATTTGCCACAAAGTCACAGAGGTCCTTCCTAGCTGAATACCAAATTACACCTCCAAAGCAGTGAGGAGGGACAAATAATGATATAATCTGCCAGCAGAGAACAGGTCACAGGAACTACTGTGCAAATCACTGACTGCTGTTAACATGAATCATCCATTTTTACTGAAAATCATACAATCTTTACACCATGATTTTATTGTCAACTCAATGCAGGGATAAAGAATTTCTGATGAAATGTTACCACTGAAATAGAGTGTGATGCTTCTGTACAGTCCTGCATTTTCTAAGGAGACTTGTCTGTGTCACACAGTGGAGGTTAAAGTGGAGCTGTCTCTCCTGGAGAAAGAAAAAGAGGTGGATGGGCTGTCACCTAACGGCAAAGCGAGCCCGTTTGCCGACTGCAGACCCAACGGGGCTCTGGGACATGGCTCTGATGAGGACTCCACCCCCCTCCGCCTCTACCACAAACCACGGGACTATGTGGAGGCCTCCGTCTGTCATGTTAAAGATCTGGAAAATGGACAGTAAGAATGCGAAAAAGACAGATGTTTCCTCCCAAGACACCTCGCAGAATATCTGACAGACTCAAACACATGCACACACCCATATACAGAAAGTGTCTCTATTGGTTTAAAGAACTTGTGTATAGGACAGTTTTGCAGCATGCACACACACCTCTTTGTGTGTTTTTGACAGGATGCGAGAAGTTGACTTGGGAAGTGGCAGAGCTTTGCTGATCAAAGAACATGGAGAGTTTTCAGCCATGGCCCACAAGTGTCCGCACTACGGTGCACCCCTGGTCAAAGGTGAGTCAAATGTTTTCAGCTATGGTTCTTCATAATACAAGTCACACATATGAGATACACCATTTTAGTTAATTTAATAATTTGTGTCATTGCAGGTGTCTTGTCAAAAGGACACGTGCGATGTCCTTGGCACGGTGCATGTTTCAACATTGCAACAGGAGACATCGAGGACTTCCCTGGGCTGGACAGCCTGCCTACCTTCCAGGTGACCTTCCCCCGTTGGTGAAATCTCTTTTACATTCCCTGTCTTATCATGTTTCTAAAGTAGCGTCAAAACGTGTACACATGGCTCATGTCTGTTTGCTCCAGGTCAGAGTTGAAAAGGACAAGGTGATCATTCGGGCAAACAAGCAGGTAAAAGAACAAAAAAGTATCTGCAGGAACGTGGGGAATTTATGTAGGCAATAATCAGACCCTTTGATTGACCTGAGATTTTGCAAACATTTCCAGGCTCTTCAGTCTCAGAAAAGGTCAAAGCCCATGGCCCGATGTTCAGCAGTCATTAACTCCAGCACAGGCTTCAGCCACGTTCTCATCATTGGCTCAGGTCAGTGAGTCCTTTACCCTCTTCCTTTATTCCCACCATTGGAGGAATGAGGATACAATTCAATACAGTTTGATCAGCTCTAACTGTTGACCTCGGACTTTATACATTATCAGGTTGAATGGTGCTTTATGTCCAGGCTCTAACAGGATCCTTCCTTTGTGGTGAACTGGTGAATGTGTGCACAGGTCCGGCAGGTCTGGTGTGTGCAGAGACACTGAGGCAAGAGGGCTTCACCGATCGCATCGTCATGTGCACCATGGACAAGCATCCTCCATACGACAGGCCTAAACTGAGTAAGGTTTGTACAGAGACCCTGACCACTAAACTGAGACAATACTGAGTTTACCAAGAATGCTGCATAACAGACTGCAGAGGCACTGCTTCAGTCAACAGTGCTAAAACAGGAGCTCTTTGGGGAGCAGCTACAACTTTACAACAGCATAGCGTCTGAGAAAATGTTTTGTACATGGGTAAACAGCCAAAACTGAATTAAAAAAAAACAAAAAAAACATTCGACTCTACTCTGTAATGAAAAAATGAAATGGAAAACCCTGAGTGTGGAATAGTTCTTTTTGGTAGTCCCATGATTTTTTCTTTTTAACAGTTTTGTTTATTCCGTTTTATGGCAATATGTATGGAAGCTCATGTTATATGTGCATGAATGGAATTGGGCATTCACTTACTGACGGAAGCAACTGAATACTTATAATATTCAATGGCCACATACAATTTTCCCCATGCCAAGTGCATTGTCATGGTTATAGATTTAAGGGTCAACAATCCTTTATGGTTTGTTGTTGTTGAGCATTATCCAAATTGGGATCTGGAGGCTGTAATCTTAAAATAACATTCCTGGACGATGTTTGTGTTGGGTCTCAAAATTGTGGGGAAGATTGTTTTTGGATTTCGGATTTAGGGAATTTATTTTGCTGTACGCTGCGCTGTATCTCTCCTCCCCTCAGTCCCTAGAAAGCACAGCGGAGCAGCTGAGACTGCGCTCCACCGACTTCCTCCAGAGCCACGACATTGAACTGTTCACAGAGAAGGAGGTGAGAGAGGAGGTGGTTGACTCAAAATGTGAAGTAATACGGCATTCAGTTTCAATCATGTCATTCAATACAGGTTACAATCACAAATTTGCAAGAAAAACCACTTTGCCTTTGGTAACTTTGAAACTGAATGCCCCCAACCCTAATACCAAGACAGGTCTCAAACAGTCAAGAGTAGGAAATTTTCCCTTTTCTGTGAGATACATGACTGTGTAACTCAGGGATTTTGTTTTAGGCTGTGACAATAGATGTCAAAACTCGGTCTGTGACTTTTGAAGATGGCTTGAGGATGGAGTACAGGAAACTCTTCATTGCTACAGGAAGCAAGTGAGGAAAAACTTTTTAAAAATAGATTTTCCCCACTTCTTGTCAGCACTGAGATGACAACTTAATAAACTGTCATCTGACTGCTTTTGTCTTCTGCTTGAAAGACCAAAACCAATGAACTACAAGGGCAAAGACGTTAAGAACGTGTTTCACCTCAGGACGCCTGAAGATGCTAACAGCATAGCCAGGCTGGCCAACAACAAGAATGCAGTAATTGTGGGAACGTCATTCGTTGGTGAGAAAGAGACACATTTACAAATCAGTTTTTCTCATCAGTTTTTCTCTTATGTTTTTTGGGAAGAGAAATACCATATATCACCATATATAACACGGATGATAATTACATACATGCTGTTTGTTTGTTGTGTTGCCAGGTATGGAGGTGGCTGCAGCTCTCACTGACAAGGCCCACTCTGTCTCCATCATTGGGATTGAATCAGTCCCATTTAAAAAAGCTCTTGGGGAGAAAGTAGGGAAAGCCATAATGAAGGTAGAGACACACTCCAGGGAAATCAAGCTTTTCAGAACCTGAACCACATCTAGAATACCATCATCAGCACTCTCCTTTGCAAAAAAAAAAAAAAAAAAAAAAAATACTAGTTAAGATGCAAATCAGGTTCTTCTGCTCAATACACCAGCACCCACAAAGGAATGCAAGTATTCTCATTAGTATTGATTAATCATGCCGGAGCATGGAAATTCAGCAAAGAATTACATGCAGTAAATTCTCCCCCTTACAGCTATGTGCTTTATGGGGGAACAAAATGTGGGTTTAAAGCTGCTGCGGCTAATTATCTGTGGTTATTGTGACTGTGGTCTGTTTTGTCTCTGCAGCTGTTTGAGGCAAACAGGGTGAAGTTCTACATGCTGAATGAGGTGTCGGAGATGATAGGCCATCATGGACAGGTATTCAGAAAGTGAGAGAAACAGCGTGACGATGCTCAGTAGGACTATCTTCTCTTGCTCAGTTTTACCCATGTTTACAATGGACAGGTAATCCAGACCAAGTTCAGAATGTCAGAAACACATCATCAAACACCTGGATTTTGAGTGAACAATGTGAACCTTGCACCCACGGGCTCATTTAATCGACAGAAGAATCAAAGCACGTGTCATGTAGTGATACAAACATCTAGCGCATGACCTTGCTGTTTTGTTTTTCTGTTTCGAAGCTTAAAGAGGTGGTACTGAAGAGCGGAAAAGTGCTACGGGCAGACGTGTGTGTCATCGGAGCAGGTGAAGCTCATTCAAAGAACGAACTGACATATATTGCATCTTCTTTCAACTTTCTCTTTACATCATCCCCACTCTTTTCTTCACTATTTGTAGTGAGAGGGAATTACAGCAGATGATGAAAGTCCCTGTCACTGACTGATTGTCTTTAATGTGGTTCCTAGGTGACTCCATATTTAACCTGGTTACTATCCTGTTTCTGTTCCTGTAGGATCTGTTCCTGCAACTAGCTTCCTGAAGCAGAGCGGCGTTCACATGGACTCCAAGGGCTTCATCACTGTCAACAAGGTATTGTGCAGAGCCTGCAACACAACAAAAGGCTGATGAGCCAATTCAACAGCATTCACACTTGTGTTTTGTCCCGTTTTGTTCAAGTTCATTTCATTCATCCCGTTCAACTTCCTCTTAGATGATGCAGACAAATGTTGATGGGGTCTTTGCCGGAGGAGATGTGGTGATGTTTCCTTTCCCGCAGCGCAGCAATAAGAAGGTGAACATCCCTCACTGGCAAATGGCCCATGTACATGGTGAGTGTGTTACAGCTCCTTCAGGATCCAGCACAACCCCCCTTCTCCTTCTTATTGTACTATTTTGAAGAGTATTTAAGTATTCATGCTTCAAGACACTGTGTTTTTTTGTTGTTTCTTCACCTACATGACAGGAAGAGTGGCAGCTCTCAGCATGATGGGTAGAGCCACTGAGATAAAAACTGTGCCTTACTTCTGGTCAGCCATGTTTGGGAAGAGCATACGCTATGCAGGTAAGGTATGCAGGAGAGTGTGGTTTATATGGCCTCATATTTAGCTGGCCTAATTAAGCAGAGGTACTGGAGAAAAAATGTGAAGATGAGAAGCTTAAGTGTCATTGTGTTGTGTATGGCACAGCTTAGTTACAGCTGTTTAGAGGGTTTCTGTACAGATGACAGTTACTACACTGCCATCTAGCTGTGAAAACAAAGATCTAAGACCTAGAGTTGAGCCTGGCATGGGTTGTTTTTCTTTATGTTTTGTATAAAAAAGTGGTGTCATTTGTTATCACAAAGGTTATGGTGATGGGTTTGATGATGTCATCATACAAGGGGACCTGGATGAACTGAGATTTGTGGCGTTTTACACCAGGTTGGTATAATTGCTGTAAGATTTTTGGCTAATGTCATGATTATTTTAAGCAGGAGTATATTTGAGTTTATCTTTTTTTTCCCACTGTATATGTGAATTCATCCTGATCTCAGGATGTGACTCGCTGTGACTCATTTAATCACCTAATTTAATGATCGTTTTTATAGTTTCATTACTTTAATCTGCCCAATCTATAGGAGTGAGGAGGTGGTTGCGGTGGCCAGCATGAACTATGATCCTATTGTATCCCGTGTTGCAGAGGTCTTAGGATCCGGAAAGACGATTAAGAAACGAGATGTGGAGTAAGTATATTTCCAAGTCTTAAATCTGGTCACGGTTACAATGGTTGTTATGTTCTTTAGATTTCTCGAGTGTGAGTTTGAGGGAAAACATGAGACAAATGCTGTCACCCTGACAGAAAACATGAAGAGTCACAGACCTTGTGACTTTAATCACATGCAAAGTATTATACAGGTCAAACTATAGCTGCCTTATTGTAACTACATTTCACAGAGGAAAAGCACCAGTTATTTTGATTACTAAATACATTATTGCTCTAGCTAGAGACAAGTTTCATATACTTTTCAGCATACGAATTGATCTATTGTGCACATAAATTAGTCAATAAAATGACGGTCATGTTTCTTAACAAGCACCATTACTTTACTGTTGTTAAATATGAATGCACAGGGAGAGATTTCATTTACGGTGTGTCTGTGTGTCACTGTTTAGTGGGCTTGTTTGACTGTAGTGTTCTCCATGTCTCTCATTTCTAATAATGCACACACACAAAATGAAGGATGTTAGCACGACTTGGCAAGTACGAAAATATGTGATTTTCTCATTTTCCATTAAAACCGTATTGAGAATTGTAGGCAGTGGCTACCAGTCCTATGTCTCAAGACTTTATTAACCTGCATTTGGTGTGTATCTGCCTGATGGCTGTTTTATGCTCTGGGTTGCAGGACAGGAGATATTTCTTGGCTGATTGACAAAGGCTCTCAATGAATGCCCTCCTGAAGATCCTGACGCCTGACCCAAAGTCCACAGGACACTTCAGCATGGACACTCAATGGTGCTGAGACACTGAGCAGCTATCCTAGTCTGGACACACACACACTGGGGACGTACTCTGAGGAGCTTGTCTGTCTTGGATCTATTTGAGACACACACACTTCCCCGAGGACAAGACTGAAACTTGCTTTTGTTCCTGAGAGACATTTTGAGGTGATAAAATGAGCCATACACAGTTTTAATACTTTGAAACACTGTGTTGGCAGTTCTTTCAATGACAAGGTTGTCATGTTTCACAACAAAGCAATACTGGATTCAGCCTTTGTGCTGCTGCATGATGTATCTACCTGTACACTTTGTTTATAAGAAGCCAGGGATGGGCATTGGCATTTTTTGTACAAATAACATTGTATATAGCTATAATCCTGAATGCACTGTAACAAAATAAGACCGTACAATTTGAACTGAGTTTTTTCTAAGTTTTAAATAACACAGTTGGTTGTATGCTCTCATGGGCTAAAACAGGCCTTAGATCTGCATGGTGTTACTTACGATAATAGGACTTTGAAAGTTTGCCAAGCCCCAGCATAGAGATCGCTAACAACTGTTCAAACTAGAAGCATCAGCAAACAAAGCTAAAATTTGCAAAAGGAGATATTGCATAATTACTGGCAGCAGAACCCTGAATGCACATTCACTCACTAACATGCACGCACACACACGGGCACACACACACACAAACAAACAGCTTTAATTCTAAAAAATGACACTTATAAGGATTACAACATACCTCTTCTTATTGGTGACCTATGTTGCCTTGCTAATAGATCGCACAAATGAAATTCTAATTATACGTTGATTAAAGACTAGTGCTTGCACAATAGAATAATGTATTTTATAACAAATAGATGTTGCTCCTTTAGATGAATGCAATAGTTGCTGAAGGTTATTTTTGATAGCTGTCACCACTATAGGGATGTTCTTTGTTACTAACTCAGGGAACTGAGGTTTGTGGCCTGGGAATACTGGGGTTGGTCCTTTTGGAAAAAGGAATTCATTTGTTGCTTTTATATTCTTACCAGTTATTGTAATTTCACTGGTTCTCACATTTCCATTCAGAAATGCTTGTAATGTGCTTAGAGGTATAGCAGATGCTTGATTTCATCTTGGTATGTTGAAGATCCCAAAATACTTGAGCCCTGATGTGTAAGTCAACACATTTTAAAAAGCATTGTTCTTCCTACAGAGAAGCCTGGAATGGTATTTTTATAACTAAAACTTTGAAATAAAAGTCTTCAACAATAACTGTTCACTGCCTCAGGGTTTGGCACAGAATGCACATGTTTCATTATTCACACTAGTCAATCTGTTGTATGTACATACATTCATGACTTTAATAACCAGGAAAACAGAATAACAAATACCTGAGTCATTACAAAACATTTAATAATCGTAAAGGATGTGACAGAGTGTAGTTTGCAGGTTTATGGGTAGCATCATTCTTTAGGTCGGGATTACTAAGTTTCTAGAAAAGTCAGTCAGCAGAGGCTTCTCTACAATTCATAAAATTGAAAAATAATTTTTGGAAAAGTTACACAGAATAGATAAATTCACACACAGAATTTGACAAATGTATCATTCAAACAGCACATAAGACAGAAAGAATTCCCTAATCATGAGGATACCTGGAAGGCTTTCTAACACGTTGTGTACAAAATACCAACACTAATATTGCAAACAGCCCAAAGAGCTTTTTCTACATTATTTGGATAAGTACCTCAAACACACCTCTCAAGACCAATAAATATATCTACAAACACTGGAGTGAAGGCATTTCATGGTATTGTAGCTTCGGTAATGAAACGTGGAGTCTGATTTGCATTGATACACTCATCCAAATTTGACGAAATGCCTTGAACAAAGGGACAGAGCACTCAATAACAGGAGTAAACACAACAGGGAGATACAACACACATCGGTACACTAACAGACTCCACAGCTTATTAATTTAAAAAGAACTCCACGATACTTTCTGAGACATTTTTCTACACCTGTGTTGAGTATTCCCTAAAAAAAAAATCACTTAACAATGCTCTGTGTGGAAATAAACCTGACCATATTAAACAACATGTGGATGTCTAGCTGTAGGACAGATTCTTTGGAGGCAGGAGAAATCTGACGGCCGCTACGCCATTGAGAAGATCAGGTCTAAGAAAGAATCTGATAAAATACAGTCCTTCAATGTCCCACTATAATGCCAAACTATTATCACAGCATTGGTTATCATTGTTCTGCTAATAATTTTGAAAGGTCAAAATACAGATACACAGCACAGCACATTCTGGTATCTGGCAAAGATAACGTGACAGCTTCGGGACAGTGCAACAGATAGGAAAACCACAGCTAATTACAATAATAGCAGGCCTTCAGAGAGGACATTACAAAACATTTTGCTGGCAGTAGGCAGTTGCAAGTTGTTTCTGAAGTCATTAAGAAGACAGTCTACATGTAAACAGTTCAGTGCTGTCTAGCATTAACAATAATTTATTACAAACACTGAAGAAAAAAATCAGTTCACATTATGAAATTTGCTTTTATCAAATGATGACAGTCATTCAGCCCTGTATTTAAATGATAAAGGCACTTTGAATTGTTCGTCACTTGATAGCTTGTGAGATGATAACATTGGCATTTAACGGTTTTACATTTGAGCCCATACCTGCCTGACTGAGAAAACACAAGAACCTGATCATGTGGAGGATAATCATCTGTTCAGAAGGTCCTGTTATTCACACTGAAAAAAATACCAAATGACATACTGTGGCAGATGAGCCCCTTTCACAAATAACTTGAATCCATTAGTAATGCCAACATACGGCAACGTTCATCCGCTTACCCAGTTTCATAAGTCGTATTCAGCTGCGCATTGCTGCAGATACCACTCATACAATTTACCCTGTTAAAGGAAATGGATTAGGTTAGGTTTCAGGTCTAGTGCTTCAGATTAAAATAGAAACAATGCTCATGTACTATACCTACAGTCCAACAAAACTACATGACTTGAAACCAAAAAACAGGAAACACACCTTCTTGGTTTTGACAACATCCTGGATATAATCACTGTACTCCGCCAAACTTCTCTTCTCCTTCTTCGTCAGAGTCTTATTCCCTTGGCTGAGGACAGAGGACAGAACAACAGCTGTCACTGAGAATTTAAATAAACTTTTACTGTGTGTATGTGCATGTGAGAGAGAGAAAATGAGAGTAAGCACGTTAATGTTTGATGTTCATCTACCTTTGTGAGGACATAAAGCCAACACCTTCCTCTATGAAACAAAAAAAGTCAACTTCCCTGGGACATTTTTTAGGTTACATTAGACTAAATTAGCTTAACTGGATTTCTTATTAGTTTATAATTGAGGTTTTACTTGAATTTTAAATGGTCTTTGTGTTTTAATAGTTTTATATTTTATTTCTGCGTATGCTTGTTTTGACGATTGCTGCAAGTCAAATTGCCCCTCTGGGATAATAAAGACTACTCTTCTTTATCGACTCTAAAGGTTAGGTTAAGGTTTAGTGTTCGGGGTTAGTGACAGATTTTTAAATTCTAAGCAATGTGATCCCCACATGAACCAAAAGTGCACGCGTGTGCGTTTTTTGTGCCCTACACTTGTAATGCTTACCGTGCAAAATACTTGGCTAGAAACAGCAGGAGGTAGCAAACAGCACCGAAAATGATTACAAACACCACTTGTCCATCTTCTGGAATCCAGTCCCACAGATACAAAACTATTCCCTGTTGAGACGATCATAAAAAATATCCAGTCAGAGAACAAAATAAGAAGAGCAAAATATTCAACTCTCATTACGGAATGAACTATTTCATGCCATATGATGTTTTTTCTCAGCTGCCACTCACTGCAAATATGTAATAATGAATACAGCTTAAAAGAATCTCAGTGCAAAGTAAGTGTATGCAGCCAAGTTCAAACTGCTGACGGTGTTGAAACAACCTTCAGCGTGAATAATGAGGCTAGGGGGGGTCACATGCGTACAGAGAGGACAGAGAGGATCCTGGCCAGCCCCTCTCCCAGCAGGTCATCCAGCTCCTCTTTGGTAAAGGTGTTCACAACGAAGCTGAGGATGAAGAAGACGGGAAGGAAAACTCCCAAAGCGCCGCACAGGAAGGAGTGAAGACGGACGCTTTTGTTGTAGCTCACGTCAGCCCTGCATGGACACACAGAGGGAAAACCGTGTGAACAACAATAAGAAGGATTTACTGCAGGGGATAAGATTTGTCATTTAGCATTATCTGTAAAGCTTTAACAATGGGTCTGTCATAGTCATACATGTTGCGCTGTGGATAAGAGGTCTACCTGTCCTGGGCCAGTCTGTTGCTGATGGTGGAGCAAATGAGGTCACAATCTTTCTCAAGCTGATCCAGGGTTTTCTGAACTGCCTGGTTGATGGTCTTCTCGATGGTCTGACACACCCCGTCGATCTGGTTCACACACCGGCTCGGCTAAACAAACAGGGCAAAGGTTCAGAATGTGCATCAATTTTGAGACGGCTCTAGTTTGTCTGATGCAGTAATTCTGCAGACATCTTGCGTATCCCTGAACAGGAAAGCCTGGAAACTTCCATGACGAATCCTGAGGGCGTATTGATTGACAGCCATGTGCACTTAGCAGGAAGTGAAGCTGCAGTCGCTCAGCGAAAATAAATTGGTGGTGGGAGGGATACACAAATCTACCATGCAGAGCGCAGCCTTGCAGCCATTGATCACAGGGATGGGGGAGAAATTACTCAGGGCCGGGGCTGCCACTGTCAAAGGTGGCTGATCAAAGGCCGTGGTTTACAACCCCTGCTCCCCCCGAGAGTGTATAACTCTCCCAGTCATCATTTTACAAAATCATTCATCCTGTTGCTGGCCATCAACAGCCACCAGGTAACCGAGAGAGAAGAATTCACATTACAGGATGATCCATGGCTGTTCAAGCCCAAGGATGGCACAAAGCCTTAAATCCAGACCCAATATGCACTTCCACCTGAGATCTATTACAAGCGCTCTCCTTAAAAGTACCAGAACTTTAAAACCTTAAGAGGGGGGAAAAAAAGCATGCATGATTTAAGAAAGGCATTAGATGGCTACTATCAGTCATGGTCTGTAAAATTGCAGTTGTGATGGCTTCTGCTCTACCTGTCACTGCGTGTGTGCCCTTCTTAATCTCCCTGCAGGTACCTAGACCAGTTATGAGAGAGATTAAAACTAAAAACATGCAGATTTCAGCTTGAAATAGTCTGTTTTATGAACTCCACACAGCAGACCAAACAAAATGAGGAGGTTTGCATGGTTTGTCTGGGCATCATGTGAATAGAGCTCTCAGTGTGGCTTAGAAACTGCAGTGTGTGCTGCAATATGATGTTTTTCTACTAGCTAGTCCTAATTTCACTGCACATCATTAGGGATGCACATTTAGTCGACAGTTTTACCTTCTGCGGGTTGGGGATGTATATTGTAGGCATCTCAAAACCACATTTGTTGAGGCCTGGACGGCGGCACAGTTCCTGGACTATCTGCATCATCACCCTCTGCCGATAAGAGCATATTATTTGTGCAGGTTTAACTTGAGGCAAAAATTTTATGAAAACATTTCACTGAACATCAGTCCAGTGAAATGTTAAAACTAAATAACACTGTCTGTTATATTATAGATCCTTCTCACAAGTCGAGTTACCTGTCTGTCTGTTTCCTTCCCAGCCTCATCTGCCTTGCTGAGGTAGAACTGCAGCTTGTCTCCACACTTCTCACTCAGCTTCTCCACGATGTTGAGTGTGCGTTTGCACAGCGCTTGGCCCATGGGATCGAAGAACACGAAGACCAGGTCTGCCTGTTCCCCTGTGCAAAAAAATAACATCCATTAGAGAGAACATAGGCGTAGCAGTGCATACCTTTAGAGTAGATACACCAGCATTACAATGAATGAAGCTGAGCTGTCATGGCATACCAAACCAAGTGATGGCACTGTTGACATCAAAGGGGTAGATCATGTCTCCGTCCACCAAACCTGGTGTGTCCACAAATGTCACCAGGCTGAACTTCTTCTGCTTGGAGGTGGAGATCTCAGCAGACAGATAGTCCATAACACCTAGAATATACAAATGCTGTGTGTATACAGGTGGCCCCTTCCCGTGCAAGTTCAACGTGACAAAGGTGATAAATAAACAGTTGAGTTCCTGCAGAAAACTGTCACCTCCAATGACTGTATTATTTGTTACTGGGAGCCGCAGTGCGGTCAATACTCGGGGAGCTGAAGGAGGTCAGTGACATGACTAGCCAGGAATACTGCCAACTTTTCATTTTTTTTTCCTAGATACACATTGAGTGTTAGCATGTAAACTGAAAAAAACATGGGATGAAGCATAAAGATATGTAAGTAAGCTGTCTATAGGCATGTATATTTGAAAAGAACAAGACTAACCCGCTGCTAACCTCTAGTTTGTTTAACTACTGCGATGAATCCCCAGAGGCAAACACCAGCAGTGACCGCACCCTCGCCGATAAAACTTCAATTTGATACTTGACATTTGTTCGGTCTGAATTCTCTCATCGTCCCCTCTGCGGAGAGGTCTGTTGTCATGGTTACACACAACAGCTCTTCAACTGGCAGCTTTAGCATGGGGCGTGGGACATAAAGCTAGCCAGTGAAGAACGACTGTGAAGCAACGCAGTGTGAGGTTACATTATTCCACAAACACCATGCATGAGTCTCAGCCCCTCCACCCACCCACCCTGCTCCCTTTGAGCACCAGAACAGGATGACTGTTGAGAAACACCCCACCAATCTCCAACTCCACCCCCCATCGTCCCCCTACACACACACACACACACACACACACACACACAGGCCTGGGATGACACTGGGGCTATTTCATAGCAAGAGGCAGGTGTTAACAGCCAGCACAAATCACAGCCTTGTGCTGCAGTGACCACAGCCACTGCTGCTGTGGCACATTAGCATTCCCTCATGGTCCTCTTACATCAGCATGGCCAAACTACCAATACATCAGCCTCTCAACACATACCTTGGTTTAAAGGGTATTCCCATAGTCTCCTATTAACATGCTGACCCTGTAACCCAAAGGTGGCATGATGACCTGGCCTTCGTAGATATGACATTTCCACAGAATACTAATACTGCCCAGATACTCTACTTTTACTTTACAACAAGTCTAGACTACTTGTTCAAGAGTACTCAAAATTATCCAGTTGCATCTTCGAATAATGAGCATGCGTGAGAGAAAAATAACAACTATGCAAGTACATCTAAAAAGTCACTCAGATAGATTTGATGTAGACATATTCATCCATATGTGACAGATTCTTTGACTGATGAAGCTCCTGTAAATCTCTTGAAAGGTGAAAATGTAATGAGAGTCCTACTCCCTGCTGGGTGCTAAGTTCCTCTGCCTACAGTAACTGAGAAGGCTACACAGCAGATCCTGTGCACGAGCAAAAGGGCAAAGGCTGCAATAATGCTGCATCAACCAAGACTAAAAAAAAACTTGTTGGACTCAATAGGTCAAATCAAATACATTCAAAGGAAATATATCACCTAACATCAAAGTTAATCATTTTACCTATAATAATAACAGTGAAGTTAAATGTACCATGTAGTCTAAACTCTTTGACAACAGGTTGAAAGGAGAAAATGTAAAAAAAGGGATACACATCCTTGGCTAAATGTATGCAACAATATAAAGAAGTGTCTCTAAACATATCCCAAAAGACAAACAAACTGTGCAATCAGCAGCTACTCCCACGTAAGGATATATGATGCTTTTCTGATGAGTCATCCTCAGTCGCGGTGACAGGTAAACAAACATCTGATATATTTCCAAAGGTGGCAATGATGCCAAAATAATAATAATAAAAAAAACCTCACAGTAATCCAGGACAGATCCATTCTGTAGCGAGGCAGAGGCCTGAGCTGTGGCTCCTCAGTGGAGCTGTTGCTGCTCCAGCCTGGGCTGTGCCGTCTCTAATGGCTGTGACATTTCTCAGTAGCTCCTCCTGACTCCGCTGCACTGCTGTCGATGGGGCGTGTGACTCACACGCCATACCGTGAGCACTCCGCACCCAGCGAACCCTCACTCTCTTCATACTGTCAATGGACAGACAGACACCGCTGCCCCCTCCACAGAGATGCTTCACTCAGACAGGCACACCCAGACTTTCTACATGACCAAAACCCCAGCAGCCGCTCCACACCACTGCTGCTGCATGCAGTGCTGGACTGACACTTCTGACATAATCAGGACTTATCCTGAAACATTATTACATCCTTTTCTTCTATTTGCTAGTAATTTCAACTTGCAGACGTCAAACACAAATAGCACTACGACAAAAGAAGAGCCTGGTCTGATTTACAATGAAATGATAAACTTGATACACTCTGAGGCTATGACTCAGAGTTGAGCATTAGTCATCAAGGTGAAGAACCCACACTACCTCAATTCACAAAGACAGGCAGGACTTTGATGACCAACAGCTGGATACATATCATAAACAACTCATGTTTAGATTTCTTGAAATGCCACGCAGTATTAAATTATCAGGATTTTAGTAGATGATCTCTTCTGCTGCTGTGGATGAAACAAACAGAGCGGCTTTACCAAGCCTGCATGAATATCTTTTATCTAGAGCGCAAGATCAAAGTCCCTCTTTCAACTTGAATTGGGTGTAAATCTCGACTCTGCAACATGGGCCAACCCGTCCTGTAGACTGGCTCCAACAGTTTCCCCAACAAGATATGGGCCACACAGCAGAGCATTATCTCAAATCTCAAAGGTACAAATCCCTGTCTGCAGCTCACGATTACATTAATCTCCCTTTGACTATTCCTGTTGTGTTGTTAGAATAATGCTGCAATGCCCTGCCATTGCTATTGCTGCAACAGATTTTATCATAATATCTTTTCTTTTTTATCGTTTGATGATTTTGATCGGGATGCCAAGGGAGAAAAACAATAAACAATGAACAAGCACAATCATGAATTTTTGTATTGCGCACACTAGAGTGGTGATCACATTCATGCGCATTTTTAAGCATTATGATCAAAGTTAATGAGGCTGTGTTATGCCCTCAAATTGTAGCGCTGAGCTCACGATTGTGCAAATAGACAAAATGTATTATGCTCATTACAGTGCCAAAGCCAGGGAGTTGTAAAGCCACTAGAGTTCCTATAACATGAAAGATTAAGCAGCGGCTCTGATGTGCGATGGTGTGCATCACATCAGCAACTGTGTAAAATCTGCATGCTGAAACAAGATTTGCACGCTGTAAGATTTCAATTCAGAAGCAGAAATATGGATTTGAGTAACAGGTGGATACACTAGAGAGGTCTGGCCTTGCTCACAGCAAGAATAACGTTAAATCTTCAGTGCTATCATGGCAAAATACTCTTAACAGTGAATCATGCAAGAGACTAGTCACGTTCTGACCCATGGAAGCAGTGATAGCGTTTCAAAATGAGGGGAAAGCCTTACCTTTGAACTCGAGGAGTGGTCGAAAGTGAGGGTAGAGATGTAGCGTTGCATTCCCCTATGGAAGAATGAAAAGGACAGTGAGAGAAATAACAAGAGACAGATGACATCTATGGTTTGTCTGAGTGCCTCGCCTGCTAGAACAGAGTCCTCTCTCCTCTTAGTGCTTCAGACGTCGCACTCAGTCATAATGCCAACTGCTCTGCCGTGCCTGGATGCACTTGCTTTAAGCTCTTCCTTTACATAGCAGATAATCCTTCCAGTCTGGTCCTGCACTGTAAATATATTATTCATCTTCATCACCTTCACCACAGCAGGGTGGAGAGAGAGAAAGGCACAGGAAAAGGAGGAGGGAAGATAGAGAGACAGTGTGTTCCCTAGTCTGCTTATATGCTGCAAAGATGCCTGTGTGTGTGTGTGTGTGTGTGTGTGTGTGTGTGCTGTGAGTCTATCTGTATGTGTGTATGTGTGTGTGTGTGTGTGTGCAACCGGGCTCCTCATTGGAGCGGCATACAGACTGAGATATCACCACTGACAGAGGGAGTGTCTCCCATACACATGCACAGGCAGTGAATGTGTCGTTTCACCGACCTTTATGATTGGCTTCAGCTTTAAATCCCATTACTGAAGTTAAGCATTACAAAACATCCCATGCAGAAACCAGAGAGTGTTATCTGAGTACAGAAGACTGTTAGTTACGGGCCAACACTAATATGTAAAAAAACAGAGTACCATTTGAGAGTTAATTGCATTTGTATAATTTTGGGGCTTCTCGTCATATCTTGAGTCCTTCTGCATTAGCTCTGGAAGTATTAGTCTACAGGCTATTCTTACCGTCAGTGATTCTCGTTTACGGCCACTTGTGATGAAGGTGAACCCCTGCGTTTCAATGGCAACACCCGTTTTCTGTATGTGCTCTTCAACATACCTGAAATTGAAACAGCAATGTCAAAAGCCTCAAACCAATTCTTATATATTGTATTAGAAACGCACCAAATCAGATGTGACTATGCCTTGTTCTATTAAACTAGCTTGTATGTTAGAGGAGGGGGGCTGAGGTGGGATGTGCACTTTCCATCACAGATGTTTTGCTGAATTATGCTTACAACACCTCCAGGAGGCTACGCAGTAAATTAGCCACACTGCATCAAATGAGGAATACGTTCAAATTTCAAATTTACATACAGCCTGATAACACAGTCACTTTAAACCCTTGTATTATGCAAATATTACACACGTCATTCATCCATTGCTTCCTCTCTGGGTGAATCCCTATTATGTCTTCAACTCACGACTCCTACAATCCAGCAATAAACGGCCATGTTGCAGATCAAACCAATTTAATAGCATGCTTGAGTTAAAAAGATGCTACTTCAACGTGAAGAGAGAACCTAACTTACCAAAGTTTTCCAACTGTTTTACATTTACCCACTAAAGTCACTCCACATATCGAGCTAACAAGGACTACAGACCTGGGGTGAGTCCCTCCTCAGTCTCAAACACTGGTCCAGTCCCTGTCAGCATGATAGATAGCTGTGTTCCTAATGCAGCTAGTTCAAAAATTACATCATGAATCCTGAATTAGATGAAAGATAATATTTCAAGCGCAGTACTGACTAATCCAACTTCTCAAATGATCTTTCCACAGGCACATTATAAATGAGACACTGTTGTTGGGCTTATCAGTTGGTTGTTTGAGGTTTTCATGCGCCATTAGTCCTACAGGTTGCATGGCTTGATTTTGACAGTTGGCTTTATCTGAGTGTCCAACCAGCAGGCAAGACGAAAAGGTAAAGCTGGCTTGCAATCAACTTTGTACATGTCACGAATTAACATTTTCTAATTAACTTGAGTTGCAAAAGTGCTCAACTGCAAATTACGAAGCAGTTATTACTGTACATGTCATGTGTCAGGATGATATTCTCACTCCCTTTCTCTAATTCTCTCTCTCTCTCTCTCTCTCTCACACACACACACACACACATACATATACAGGGCACTGCATGTGATGCTCTGGCAGGCTGGGAATAGTAGATCCTAATAATAATAATAATAAAGCATATTACCAGTTGATGAAGGAACTCTTTCCAGCAGAATGGTTCCCCATTATCATCACAATGATCTTCTTTCTAGGAGGAAGAAGCCGGACTCCTAGGCTGCTGGCAATCTTCACCAGGCCTGAAAACACACACACACACAGAAACACACACGCACATACACACACAAAGCATGGCATGCACCAATTTAAGGGGCATAATCACAATGTAATGCTTCACTGCAGCACGAGACACTGTCAAGTCAAATGCAGTATCCAGCCAATCTTTGTCAGTTTATCAGCCATGCCCAAACCCTTATTATCTAGTGCAATCCTTTGGGCGAGCCATTCCTCTGCAAACACCCAGTTGACACAGGAAACCTAGTGAGCCAACAAGCATGTCCTCCAGCTGCTGCAAGAGAAATGTCTGCACACATGGTGATCCAATGAACTGCTAATGACAGAGTTACTCTATTTGCAAAGACCATGCACTCTGCAAGTACCAAAAGACAGGAGAAGTTACAACCAATTTGGTACTTATGTAAACAGTTTGCCTCAGTTCTCCACTTGGGCAAAATTAAGGCGGTATTAAGGGTTTATCAACTACAGCACACCATTGCTATTTCTATGCATACAATTCAGATGAGTGCATGTGCATAAAGGGCGTAGTTTAGGCATGTGGGTCAGATCACATAGGCGCTGCCCCAAGCTGGGCGATCAGAGCTGCAGACGAGGCAGAGCAAGGTTCAATGTCATTTAGTTAACACTGACAGACAGCGGCACTTGTTTCAGGAGTTGCTCACTGTTCAGGCTACCACCTCGCAACAAAACATGCAGCATTTCACTTTTCGCGAGAACTTCAGATAGAGCCCGGCTGGATAGTTTGTAGCAATTACATAACATCACAACTATGCACGGCTGTTTTTGCTTCATGATCGTATACGTCGCATTCAGAGTCCACGTTGTTGCTATTTACCGTTTTCGCTGTCGACATACAAACTGTGGCATTCTTTCAGTATTCTCTCACTGGGTGTGGTGATCGCAGACTCCAGAGGGTTTGCTACCGACCGGGGCTTTCTGCCCGACATTATTAGAAGCAGAACAACCGGGTTGCTCGCTACAGTTTCTACACCACTGGGGGAAGACTTACAGTGTTGCACAAGGCTTCTCCTGTGAGGAACAGGCGCCACCCTGAGGCCAAAATGAACAGGACAGGTGTTTGAGGAACAGGAGCTGTGTGAAGCCAACTGAAATAGGCTATTGTGCAGTGTTTATTTCTTTACACTATAGACCCTTTTCACGGCAGATAAACACAGGTGTTAGTAATGACATTAATTAAGGTTCAGCTCTATTTAAGTCTAGCAGAGTCTTCTGCTGTTATTGTTGGTGGCTCACTGAAAAGAGCCACCAACAATAACAGCAGGACCCTGGCTCTGCTAGACCTATTATTAGCTCTTTTTTTTTTTCAAAACAAATTATTTATAGCCCAGATCAAATGGATTTTTATTTTAGATTTTATATACAGTGGTCTAAGGCCTTATATAAAAACATTACTTCCATTTTGAAGTCACAGGCTATTTTATGCTGAAGTAAAAACACACTGTTGTTCAAGCATTGACATTGGTCACCAACCTTGCCCAGTAAGGGTTTTCATCATCAAATAGACTAAATGGCCAAATGGAGCTGTGGGCAAATTCACTGGAGATTTACAGGGGGTTAAATATCTTTTGGCAGGGAAAACTACAATTCTTTTGGGTGAGGCCAAGTTTTCAGCTGTAAAAAATCTGCCCTTGATAAGCCCCTGCACTCTATCACAGCGCTCATTTTGGCCCTAGATTTTAACTAAATAAACGGTAGAGGGTAAATTTTACAAAAGTAATCTCCATCCCTTAGAGCAGCGGTTCTCAACCTTTTTGACCTCGGGGCCCAATTTTCCGATTACAAAGTGGTCGGGGGCCCATTTAATTCGTCTTGTGTTAGGGTCGGCACCGACCCGTTTTTAGGTTTTAAATACATAAAATAACCACATAAATTTGTTTATTGCATTGCGTTTATTGCATGGTTGAGAATCACTGCCTTAGAGGATGTCAAATATGAGTATGAATTTGGTTTGATACTTCTTGTTCATATGAGAAATAGACTACTGAAATATGAATTTAAGTTAACACACTTAACAAATTTAAATATTAAAATAAATGGTTGTAAATTTTTCTTCCTCTTCCAGTACTCTCAAAGAGGTTTATGAGCTTTTGAGTCAGTTAACTTTGAAACAATGGGCTCTTATAACTGTGAATTTAACTGTGTTGGGTCAAATGTAACATTTTGAAATTGAAGTTATAATAATTAAGATGTAGCATGCATTCAAATTACATATTCAAATCTAATCAAGTCAGGCTACCATAAATCATAAAGCTCTCAGTCTTCTTACTGAGGGTTAGACAACAAAGGGTCAAGAAACAGCTTCTGTACTTGGGTCTGTAATCCCTCCGTTACCAAAGGCAAGCTCCAGCACCAAAAGGAATGTGTTGTTGGAGTTAATCAATCTCCCCCCTGCAGTTGAAGTCAGCTCATATGCTGCACCTCAAATACCGTTATGTAAGTTCTTAGACTGAAGTAGGACATTCATCATAAATGGTTCATTTAAACACTGTTTTAATACAACTTTCAAAATGAATTTGGCCAATGAGGATTCTGCGGTTTTAAAGAAAGAGGTAGGTAAAAGAGAGCAATTTTTGTTTGGACTAACCTGCTGAATTAGTTTAATGAAATTTTTACATGTTGTTTTAAGGAGGACGACATATGACAACATCCACATAAAATTGTTTTTTCTGGGGCCAGTGAGAGGTCACAGCCTAGCTGGAGGTTGAACTTCTATACTGAGTGCTCCCTTCATATGCAAGGACATACTGTCCAATATTGTTTTGTTCTAATGTAAAATAGTTTTTACCACTTTTCAAATCACCCAGAGTATTATACGTTACATTTAAAATCAAATATCTTAAGAACCTGCTACTATGACTGTTCCTGCTTTTTACATCATAAAACTGTCTTATAAACAGGACAGTGGCAGTTGTCTCTATAATTGCCCAATAAGATCCAACCGTGAAATGCCAGCTCCTTATTTGACTTCACATTTTCACATGTGCTTGCAAATAACTGTAAGAAAGCACTAATTGCATAGATTATTGAATTGCCTTTTTGATCACATAATAAGCCTATTGCAAGCCTAGATTATTACTCATGTGTACTTTCTTATAGATTTTATGTATCTGCACATTCAGTCATCATTTTCTTCAACTGAACTATGGTATTCAATTTATATTAATTAATAATTAGAAAAATTAAAATAATTTTTGTGAATGCAATTGTTTAGCACTGTGGTCTTATATTGATGCTTGTTCATTCAGCCTATCTTGTGTGTGCTTATCTTGTGTCATTATCATTTGATTTGATTGCCTCACAAGGGCCAGCTAACAGTCAAACTCACAGCTGGCTTCTTTGAATTTGACTGTCCTGACAATACAGGCTATCATGTAGCAGTATGAGTGACTACAGCGTTGAAAATGAAAACTGTAACTAACATGCAGGTCTAACTAACATGCTAAGAGTTTGGTTCATCTGCTATTAGCCTTCTTAGCTTACTTTTTGCAAATTGGCTGCTGACTCCAACATGGGTGAGATTTGTTTAAAAGGTCCACTAGTATAAGGTCTAGTCACGTCCCTATTTGCAGTGTAGCCAGAAACAGCTTAAAGGTACCTGGCAAAAGATAGTTTGCTACCCTACAGTATATCTACAGTATCTTCAAATCAACCCACCTACTGTGCTACTTTAAAAAGATATATTTTAAAAAAGTTTTCTCTCAAATGTTTTCCTCTACACATATTTCATCTCATGTGCTATTGTTGTGCCTCTCATTTTTTTGTACAGCACTTTGGTCAACTCAGTTGTTTTAAATGTGCTATATAAATAAACTTAATTTGATTTTGATTTGATTATTTAACAAATCTCACCCATGTCAGTGGTTTAAAAGTTGCAAAAAAATAAAAAATATTTCAAAATATTTCAAATATATATATTTCAAATTTTAAAAATCCATCCATCCATTGTTTGTTGTTTATCTATGCCCGGGTCATGATAGTAGCATGCTGCAGAGTCCTTTTCTCTGACCACATCTACCAGCTCCTCCTGATCCTGAAGCATGCAGGCCAGCTGGGATATGTAGTCCCTCTAGTATGTTCTGGGTCTGCCCCAGGTCTTGTCCCAGTTAGATGTACCTGGAAGACCTCCATAGAGAGGCTCCCAGGAGACATCCAAATTAGGCTATATGCCTGAACCACCTGTTCTTTCAGTTCTATTCCAGAATCTTGCCAGATGTCTAAGCTTCTCACCCTTTCCCTAAGGGTGAGCCCAAAATGCTCTGGAGGAAGCTCATTTCCACTGCTTGTATCCGTACTCTCATTTTTTTCAGTCATTACCTAAAGCTTGTGACCTTAGGTAAGAGGTGGAAGCCATGCCATAGGGTTAAGGAGTTTTTTTTGTTAAAGTCAAAGTTGATTTTTTTTTATTGCGCCACCCTCTGGTCATTTGGAGAACCATATTTGGATGAGTAGGGGTGAAGATCTGAAATCTATCCACCAATTAAGGCCTCTAGCTTTTAGGTCAAAGGAGAAGAAAAAAGAGAGAATCAAAATGGAAACCCTAACAAAAACAATAGTTTAAAAATACACAGTACATGTTTTTGGAATACATATGCAATGCATGTACAGTTAGTGTGCACATGTATTGCATGTTTCCAGTAGCCTAATCTACAGACAAAGTACATGACTGTATGAGGCAGAGCTCCTCGCAGTCCAGCCTTCTCAACAGTGAACTCCCCGCCTCCTACCTTTAGACTCTCATAATGTCAACTAACTCAGATATAGACTTGCACCAGTAACTGATGCCTCTATAAATGTATTTCTTTCCTTCCATCTTATTTTTTGTTCCGGGGAATCGAAAAGCTAAATCTTTGGTTGCGTGTAATTACAGGAGAAAGCCCGTGAAGTTATGAGGCGGCTGATGAACGTGGAAAATTGTCATTTACACCCCACGGTCATCCTTGGCCACTGCGCTGACCGCCGGAAATTTGAGCATCGCCTCCTCTTATTAAGGCTGAGATCGAGCCTGTAGCGACGAGAGCCAACTTTTTACTTGTAGGATATTCTACATGCGAAGGACATTAAAAATATATATATTAAAACAATTCAACAGAACATATCCTCGGCAAAATGTCAAAAGAAATTGGACATGAATACGAACCTTTGCTTAAAAGCATCAAAGAAACTAAGGGGAAACTTAAGGTATGTAGTTTTTAATGATGAAATAGTGTATAATAGAAAAACAAACAAACATGATGTCATCAGCCCAGCCTAATAACTTTATGTCCAAGTCTTACAAAGGCCAAGCCTACATTTACACAGTTATCACGATATACACATTGTCTATGGTTTTCTGATTGGCAATTTTTTTTTTTTTTTGAATAATGGATCTCTGTTGTGTCTTCTCTTTTGGTGGCAGTTTCCAAGCAAATCGCTACTGCTGGCTGCTTGTGCTGCCTGTATTGGAGGAACCTTCCAGTATGGCTATAATATTTCCATCATCAATGCACCCACCAAGGTAGTAGTACCCAATGGGCTGAATATTGCACGGTATTTAGGAGAATATCAATCAATGCACTTTTTATGAAGTCTGTGAGGGGTAGATGGATCAGTGCAAAGCCTAAATATTGAAGGATGTTTGGCAACATAATGGAAGACAATATAATTAATGACAACTACAGCATAGGGAGCAAACATTTATTTTGAATGGTTCTGTGTATGTGTTTGTGTAGACAAGGCGCCTCTTTTTGGTCGTGTTACACAGAATCACTCAGTACCAGTCAGTAGCTCTTTGAGAAATGAACGTGTTTTTAATCTTTAACATACAACAGTGTTGCATCTCTGTAATTATACAATAGGCATTATTATATAATATCTAAGCAGTTCTAGGGTAATGTTTTGTTTTTTCATGCATAGATCCTGGATTTTTTTTCTCACTTTCACGTTAATGCTTTATATGCACTTTTACTTTAATGTTTCCACTTTTTTCTCTAGTCTGTGCAGAATTTCATCAACCAAACCTGGCTTGAGCGTTTTGAAGGTGAGATCTCAGAGCAAGCTCTCACTCTGCTCTGGTCCAGTATCGTATCCATATTCACCCTAGGAGGGTTTATTGGAGCATCTATTGGCGGAACGTTGGCTATTAAGTTGGGGAGGTATAATTTATAAAATGATAATTCAACTTTTCTATGTTGCACTAAGTGAAGATATGTTTCACCAGCTTTTATTCTCTCTGCCGCAGGAAAGGGGCACTTTTGGCTAATAATATATTTGCCATAATTGCTGCACTGCTGATGGGTCTGAGCTACCCTACAGGATTATTTGAATTGCTCATAATTGGACGTCTTTTCACTGGAATAAATGCAGGTAAATAATTCACAAATGCACTTAAGGGCCTCATTTTAGGTTCTAGAGAAATGCATATATTTTTATATGTAATGAGATGGGTTCGAACTTTTTTTTTTCCTAATATTTTTTTCTAAGTGAAGGTTTAGATATTGCATGTGAATCAATTAAAATGCTTAATCTACAGTTTACCACTGTTTTATTTTTGTAGGCATTGGCATCTGTGTTCAGCCTCTTTATTTGGGTGAAATAGCTCCAACAGCACTTCGTGGTGCCATGGCAATGGGAACCTCCATTTTCATCACTGGTGGGATCTTAACTGGACAAGTGATTGGTCTCAGGTGAATACTGGATGTATTTCTTTTTTTAGCTGCGCATAAAATTCCTAAAAACCTTTTTAAGGTTTGGTATTGCAGGTGTTAGGATTTTCTCATAGCCTGATGATTGAATTTCTTTATTATGATGTGAAAAGGTGCTGCAGTGACATCTCTGTGTGGTTTTGCAGAGAGCTCCTGGGTAGAGAAGAGCACTGGTCCATTCTGCTTTCCACCACCTGTATCCCAGCATTCATGCAGCTCCTGGTGCTGCCTTGGTTCCCAGAGAGCCCACGCTTCCTGCTGATTGACAGGGGGGATGACGAGGGATGTAGGAATGGTACAGTCAGAGCAATCCTGCACTCCAAATATCATTAATTTCTGCGCAATAAAGTGAAAATGTCACAGACACGGTTTTAAAATATATCTGTATATCAATGTTATCATTGTTGGTATAGAATGATTTATGTGATGCACATGACCGCATTGTTGCAAAAGGTTGAGGATTCCTGCATTATCTGAGATCACAAGACGCAGAAACATCAGTGATGGAGATTTCAATTCCACTATGTGATTGCATTCAAGCAATAGCATCCAGTGCAAGTGGAAAATAGGATTCTCAAAAAAAAAAAAGCCAACAGTACAGAGTTCAAAAATATGAAATCGAAGCCACTGTGTAATGCAAGAATGTATTAAAGACTTAAATTCCACATCCTTTTCAGCATTTTACAGGCTTTTTGACTCAAAGAATTTACCAACCCACGCACCAGAAAGAGCATCTGTCTCCATATTTTGACAACATGTGCCTCAATTGAAGGATTTAATAATTTTTTGCATTATGTAATAGGGCTTCCCTTTCATATGTTTGAACTCTGCATTCAAGTAATATCACAATAATGAGCGAGGTCCTGGTTTTCAGCAGAAACCTTCTGATGTGATTTTCAGAGACATGTCCTCTTGTCTGATGAGTCAATGTGATGTGTGCAGAACAAGTGACCGTGTGTCTTGTGTCCCCCGTCTGTAGCCCTGAAGCAACTGCATGGTAGAGATAACTGGGACAGTGAGAGGGAGGATATGGAGAGGGAGAGGATTATTGCAGCAGGGGTCCAGGCCAAGAAACCCTGGGAGCTGTTCAGTGACCGCAGTCTGTCCTGGCAGCTTCTCACCATTCTCCTGCTCAACTCAGCACAGCAGCTCAATGGCATTAATGCTGTATGTCCAGTATAAATCTGCTTTCTCACAATGTTGAATCTGTTCCAGACTTTCAGTTCCATCAATGACCACAGTGGCCACTATAAAAACTATTCTTTATTAAAAGCACATTAGTCAATATTTTTGTAAGATGTTCACATTTTTATTTGGTGTTCTTGTCTCTATTTTCCGCAGATTTATTTCTATGCTAATTATGTGTTTGAGCAATCTGGTATCCCCGAAGACAAGATACCATATGCAGCTGTTGGCACTGGTGCCTGTGAATGCATCACTGCCTTAACCTGTGTAAGTATCAGTTGTCTTATTTTGAAATGTAACTGCAGTGGTGTTATAAGCCTCAATATGTAGTTTGTTGACATGCTGTGTGTGTTACAGGGCATGCTTATTGAATGTCTGGGAAGGAAAGTGCTCATCATAGGAGGGTACACACTGATGGGTATCTGCTGCATTTTATTCACTCTGACCCTCACATTTCAGGTAACTGATATCAAGATTGGTTAATGTAAAGAAATAGTTAATATATGTGTTGTGTCATGCATTTTTATGCCTAAAACTCCTTTTCCTTTCCAAACTCCTTTTCCATTTCTTTCTTTTTACCAAGTTGTTCCTACTGAACATATTCCCGTCAGTAAAAATGGAGTGTTTTTCCAAAAGGCATACATCCCACTGTTGTGGAACCATTATGTAAAATTGCTTAAATGAAATGCTGGTTTGTGTTAACAGGATTTTTTTGTGTGATTTTTCTTCTCTCAGGATGCCAGTCCTATTGTACCATACTTTAGTATGGCATGTGTTTTTGCTTTCATCCTGAGTTTTGGCTTAGGACCAGGTAACTGACTCCATTAAGCCTAATTATGCCTGTTTTACCGTAAAGTCTATCTTCAGGAGCCACTATGGTGCTGCAGTTATGTAACAGTGATTTCCCTTTTTTTGTTTCCTCTGCACTGAAGGTGGCGTGACCAACATCTTGAACACAGAATTATTTACACAAACTGCACGTCCCGCTGCATACATGATCGCAGGCTCAGTGAACTGGTTCAGCTTCTTCTTCATTGGCATGCTCTTCCCTTTTATTGTGGTAGGTGCCCAAAGTGATGATTACTGATTGATGATGGCAGTGTATGTTTATTTTCAGGTATAGGATCACTACTTGGTACAACTCAAAATGACTTATTACAGTATGAAGCAAGACTTAAAAGCTTGACTTTTTGAGAGAGTTGGTCTGACTAGTTTTATGTTCCATCTTGATAGACCGGGCTGCAGCAGTACTGTTTCCTGGTCTTCTTGGTGGTCTGCTGCTTGGTGGTAATCTACATCATCCTTATTGTACCTGAAACCAAGAACAAAACTTTCCTTGAAATCCACAATGAGTTCCAGTCCCAAGACAAGAGGAAGGCCTCCAGTGCTGATGGCCCAAGAACAACACTGCTGTCAACTCCTCTATGAAATACAACTCATGGAGGTTGTTATTATATATGTCTAAAAATGAAAAATATCTAGGGGTAGTTATCTCACAAACTGAAAAACTGGCATGAGTATTTTTTAGTGCTGTCATTATTTAAAGTCCAGTAAACATAACAAATATTGTTTCTTTGTGTGCATGTCGTCAAGACGATAGATCGTAAAGCTGTATTTTAATCAGTGATAGTCAAGTCAAGTCAGTTTTATTTATATAGCACCAAATCATAACAGAAGTTATCTCAAGGCACTTAGTGTAAATCATAGTGGTCTGCTTGATGTTTACAGATATAGTAGATAGTCATAATTTTACCTTTTGTGCTTTATAGTTTATCTGCATGCATGACTTTAAGAAAACCTCAATATTATGTAATAATTTGATAACTATCAATGTACAGCTCTTGTAAAGGGCACTATTTCAAGAACTTTTAATAAAGATTATTTTGTCAAAAACTTTGTTAACAAATATAAAGAGACTCAAATAGTGTTCATGCTTTCATGGAGTTGATGCCATTTGGCTGCCTGATACTACAATTTTAAGTGGTAACCTATTAGCCTGTCAGGAAGGCATGTGACCTGGAGAACAAAAGGATCATTGAAGGCTGTCAGGAGGAAAACATTAGATAGGAAAAAATGCAGAGAGGCTACAGGACAATTGACGTATAAGATTTAATGTATTTTGTACAGATTCACAAATATGACTTGACTTGAAAAATGTCCCCAGACTCAAGAAATCAGCCATGACTCACGAGGAAAATGGGATTAGATTTGATATTGTTAGATTTTTTTTCTTTATTTGTTTGAAATCCCGCACTGCCTAATGATTAAAAACCTTATGTTTTCTGAGTTTTTAATAACCAGGGTACTTAAACAATTTAACTATTTGCCACATAGTAGAGCAACCAAGAGCTTTTGAAGGAGAAAATATGCACTCTGTGATAAGTAGCCTACAACATTTTGCAGAGTCTCAGGGAAGCCATAAAAAGTATTCTAGACAAGCCACTCCTGTTGACTACAAACAGTCAACAGGAGTGGGATGCAGTAAAACAGTTGCTCTCATGTGACTGAAAGTGACTGCAAAGATTTGTATTGCTGATAAGTGGAAATCATGGGTTTACCTCATGCAACAAAGACCGCTGATGCATAACTATGGAAGTATTACATTAGGGTAAGGTTAACTGAGTGTAGCATAAGACAACTTCTTTGTCATCATCTCCCTCTTTGCCTTGTGCTCTTCGTTTAGATTGACAGACCACAAACCAACATGAAAAGTGCATAACGCTATCCACCTTACTACTACTTCTACCACTACTATTATTATTGATGACAACACTAATATTAACACTACTACTACTACTACTACTACTACTACTACTACTACTACTACTACTAATAATAATAATAATAATAATAATAATAATAATGTAACAATAACAACGTCATTTATTGTTGTT
>OMKZ01003535.1:73582-85854 GCA_900302535.1 Neoniphon sammara | reverse complement strand
ATTAGCTGTTCATATTAACTTTGACTGTAGGTTTGATCATATATATATATATATATATATATATATATATATATATATATTTAAATCTACAAGGGCTTTGTCCACCTCACTCTGCTGAATAAACACTTGGATGATGAGCATATAGTTGACAGTTCCCTGGTTAGACATCAAAAGATGATGGATTTGTCTGTTCGTTGTTTCAAATAAAGTGACCACTTTATGGATTTTTGTAAAACTTGGGGAAATGACATCTAAAAATCATTGCTGATTTTTTTTATTACACTGATTGGCATAAGGAGAGGGCTACATCTTTGGTTCCTTTATATTTTTATATCATATGTTATATCATAGACACTACTGTTTTGATTTTAACAAATGGGTCAGATGACATGATTACTTTACGTTGTCGCAGAAAAAATTAGGCACTTCTTCCTTGGCTCATGACCAACCTTCCCACAAAATTTGTGGATATTTTGCAGGTCTACTATTGGCCTTAATCGCTGCTTGCACTCTCTCTGGAATTGATTCTAGAAGTTTTTGCAGAATTTATGAGAATGTATGTTATACCAGCACTCTTTGAAAGCATCCCAGAGAGTGTCTTGGGATGTTACGTTTCAGATTTTCTTAGAGATGTTCAGTGGGGTTGAGGCCTGCTAACTGTGGAGGGAGAGCCACAGGAGTCAGTGCTCTTTGTTCTTCCTTGGATGACACATAGGCCTGGCATAGCTTTGATGTATGTTTAGGGTCATTGTCCTGCTGGAAAATTAATCCTGCTCTGCACAGTTTTAAGACAGAAGGGATAGCATGTCCCTGTAGAATAAAGTGGTACTTCTCTATGCTAAATATATAGTGGATCCTTTGTAAATCACCAACTCTGGAATAGACAAAACATCCCCACACATGAACATTTCTAACACTATGTTTAACAGTAGGTTTTCTGCACTGTTGAAATAACTTCTTATGCGGCTGTCTTCTTACATAAGTTCTGACTGCAGCTGTAAAGTTAAAATGTTGACTCATCTGTAAAGAGTTTTTTTCCAGTCTTCCAACAGTGAACTTCTGATAGAACCAAAAATCAAGTGGGAGAGTTTCTTGAAAATAACAGTAACTAAAAAGAAGGTGCTCTTTGGTTGAGGATCAAGGGTCGTGCTTGAAAGGAGACGAGCCGCAGATACAGTTTTTCCTGTACTCAAGAGGAGGGATGGCAGATTGTCAGTTCATGTTATTTGCCAGAGCAGATGGCCTTTACAGATTCTCCAGAAATGAATACTGTCAAGATCTTTCTGGATCTGAAGAACTTAATGATAAAAGATACTAAATTGAATCTGCATCAGATTCATGTCAGATTACTGGAAGAAAAAACATTATTCCACAAGGACTGAGACTCAGAAAATTTTCTTGCCTACAGGGGCATAGACAAAACTGTAATGAGGGAGAAATGGGAAGCTAATCTCAACAAATATTCCTTTGGCTTGATGCTACAGCTTTTAGAGGATGGTAAAAAATGGCAATGAAGTCTTCCATGCAGAAATGGATGAGTTGAAGAAAAGCATTGCCAGTTATCAAAAACATGCAAACAAAACCCATCTTGACTTAAAGCTCAAAGAGGATACCCGAGCTATGATGCATACTTTCTATCATGTCATAGGCCTTGCCTACTTTGACCAATAACAACCTGCCTTCACATTATGGCAGTAACTGTACTTGATGTTTAAAATGTTCCTTGGTAGATGATTCATGAACCTTGTTCATCATGTGTACCCGGCTTTATGTTTGGTGAAGTGATGAGTAAAAACTTTTGTGTTGGGCTCTGTCCTTCATCAAGGTCACTGGTTGGTGGCTGCCATATGGTTTATTTGAGTGAACCCATAAACATTAGTGTATCAAGTTCACTTTTGGATATGTTCCAAATATGTTGTTGATGTATCAGTATAAATGAATAAATATAAATAAAATTGCCTCTGGGGAAGTCTTAAAAAAAAGGAAAGAAAATTAGCAAAAGACCTATCCTGGCAGACCTTTGGTGATAATGAAGTCATTAGGAATAACAAGGCTTAATGGAAATGGTGCATGCAGGGCAGTTTTTATTCTACAATTTTATGCATCAGTAGGGCTTAAAGGGGTTATTTTAAATTAGTTGCCAAATGGGTTCTGGTACTTTCAGTTTCATATCGATGATTCAAGTAGTTTGCAGTGGTACAGATTTTTCCTTGGTTACTTGATCATAACCAACAAATAGTTCTACACTTTTATGTGCTTTAAAAGGAATTTATATGTTATATAGACTCATTACTATGAGTGCAAAAATGTGTTTAACCATGCCGAGACAGAGAGGCGGCATGAAATTTGTGATGGGCGTCCGCCTCCGAATTCTCTATGGAGGAAAACCCCCGAGAAGACAATACTAGGTATTACCTCCACATATAAGCGTATATGTTGAACTGCCAATATTAAGGCAGTAAATCGACAATTCTCTCTTTTTGCCGAGGGAAAAAAATCTTAAGTAGTTGAATGTTATTGGATGTTTTGTAATGTGGACTAGGCAGAAATGAGCTGAAACTAGGGGTACCACCATTCGTTAATACTGAATAAAAATAATGGCTTGTGTTTGAGCCTCAAAGCATGGCCCTCCATGCACCTCTCATCTGCTGGGAAGCCTTTTATTTGCTGTAGCTTTTCAGGGGGCTGACATGCTTTATGAATATTGCCCATTAAGTATTGCTTTGGGTCTTTGGTGCAGCAAAGCCTTTGTCCAGGTCTAAGTGTGAGGGAGGTTCTTCTCCTTGTGTGGATCACAGCTTCGTAAGAAAGCAGCTCGTTCCCCTTTTTTCCTAATGTCTAGATGGTTTATCAGTGTGGAGAGGCTCCTTCTGTGCTAGGGAGCCCTTCGTGGCTTAGAACACAACAATAGTCTGTAGTGTTTGGGCACCCCCAATCCAGAGCCAGTGTCTAGTAAGGTTATTATCTATTATTCATGATTTTCATCTTGATGAGAAATGTGTGTTATTTTGGAGATTGTGCCTCTTCTCTGCACTCTCCAGGTAATGACAATGATTCATCATTGAAAGCACACAGGGGGAACAATAATGAATGAATAATGGACCATTTCTTGTTCCACTGAGTTTCATCGCATGTGTCAATGCCATCATATTGAATATGAGAATGCTTCAGATGAGAGTGCTTCAGAAACAAAATAGCTTGTGTCCTTAGTATGAAGAAGCTATCATTCGTAAACTGTGTGTTTCATTCTAGTGTTTTCGGCAGCAGTCAGGCTTTACTATCTATACTGCTCATGTTTTTTCAGTGTTTTGACTTGAGCTTTGTGGCTAGTATGGGTTTAGAAATTCATATTACCAAAAAGACATTCACCACCTCCTGATTCTAGGAGCCCTTTGGTGACCTTTGTATTAAAGAGAGATGATGGCTTTGAGATCTGAACGCCTCCATGGTCGCTACAGCTTTAAACTGTGTTTTCTAAAAGGAAAAAATGTAAAAAAAAAATTCTTAACCTCTTCAACACTGCCAGTCCAGGTGGGTTTGTCATTACAAATGCATGCTGCAAAGCCGTACTTTTGTTCACACCCACAGGATTTTGTTTTAAATTCTAGTGGAGGTCCAAAGGTTTCCAAAAAATGCCAACTATGTGCTGCTGAATTACAGAGAAGTGTGTATAAAATGATCTAGATATTTTCTGTTTGATGTAATGGTGCAGCCATAAAACAGCTGCATCTTGGGTTTGAATATGTCACTCAATCTTAAGTGTGATATAGCTTCAATGAAGTGTTGCAACCAGCACATACAGAGAATATGTGTGTGACATTGTCATACAGTATGAAAAAAGAACCTGTTTTTTATAACTTTGGAGCAGCTCAAGGTGACATTTAAGGGAAAATCAGAGTTAAAGAGGTTAAATGAAACATTTTCACAAATCACTTTGTTTTCAGAAGTGAGGAAATTATTTATGAATCAGTGTTTTAAAGATAACATATCTTTCAGTAATAGATTCGCTAAGCTTAAATCATCTACATTCCTTGTGGTTTTTTTTCTCAGCCGGCAACAACCAAGACCCATGCCATCATCGAGAGGACGGCCAACTTTGTGTGTCAGCAGGGTGCTCAGTTTGAGATCGTGCTGAAAGCCAAGCAGGCCGGAAACTCGCAGTTTGACTTTCTTCGTTTTGACCACTACCTGAACCCTTACTACAAACACATCCTGCGGGCCATGAAGGAAGGTCGATACAACCCTGCCTCAACAAGCAAACAAGAGCAGCCTCAGGGTGAGTTATAGAAAGCACTACATATAGAGAATGTCTGTGTGTACTACATGCACACATGGACATTCATTTTGCAGATTCATATAACTAATACATAAATATATTACATTAAATTGTAATGATTTTTTTCATACATAGATTTGTATTCTTTCCTTCCTTGTTTGTAATTTCCTTGTAGAATCCAATTCTGATGATTCAGATGATGATGGGGATGGCAGCTACCTTCATCCCAGCCTGTTTGCCCCTAAAAAGAGCTCTCGTCTGGAGGAGCTGATGAAGGTAATATAGTGGGATATAAGCCACTTTCACTTTTACTTTAAGCCACTTTTACTTTAAAACAAGGTTGCTCATCTGGAGAGTGCAAACTGAAAATGTCTCACTTATATCCTCCTCACTGTAGATTTATTCATAGTCTACAGGTGTGAGAGTATGCAGCTCAGCTGGAGGAATTTAGGCATTAAGAGGGCACCTTGACAGTAGTTGAGAGAAGGGGGAGTGTTGCTTATTTACTTTCTCCATCCAGATTTTCTTAATATGGTCTGGGGATTCAAAATGTGACCTTCCAGTCGCAAGCCTCCTTCTGTAACCTCTAGACTACTGCTGCCCGCTATGTGAAATTGAATAGGTCACTTTCCTGTGCTGTTAATACACTGTTACTGCTGCACTTAATGTCTCTTGACCCTACTGTATTCTGATACAAATACATTCTTTTACCCCGTCTCCATGCTATTTTAGTATTCTGTTACTACTTTCACATGTCCTGTGAGGACAGACACTTGTCTTCAGCAGCACAGCAAGAATAGAAGCCTGTCTTTGTAGAGAAATATAATTAGCTCTTTTTTTGTACCAAGCTGTGCAACAATTCTCTCTCATCCATGGAGGCTTTTTGTGTTCAGATCAACCACACTGTTTTTATTTTCTAATTAAGGACTCATATTGTGTCTTTTATAGGGTTTAACTACTCAGAAATTGTGACCATAGATCTCTTCATGTATAAGATTGAAAAAAGATGACAACTTTTTTTTTTTTTTTTGCATTACTTTCACAGACATTGGGTTTGATTTTATGGTGTCTTGTTTTTTAAATGCTTGATTTGGCACAAGTGCTGTATAAACTAGAGCAGCCAGGGCTGTGCTTGCCAGACCCCGTCCCTAGCAATGTTTAGTTGTCACCACTAGGAGGCTCCACTATGTTATTTCTGGGGAAGGGAAAAAAAGTTTAATAACTGAGTGACTTTGAAGTTTATATGACTTCCCCCCAAGCAGGTGTCTGGCACATACTTTTTCAACTTATTTGTTATAGATAAAGATGATTTAATATTGGGTGTTTTCCATCTCCTAATTTTATTTTTAATTTCATTGCACTGTAAGTTGTATTATAATTAAATAACGTACTGTTATTCGGCGGCATGTGAGATATAAGTACTAAAAGCTCCTCAGAAAACTGGCATATGGTCAGACGTACACTCCAGTTAAGGAAGGGTAGTCTTTAAACCAAAAAATGTTTCTCTTTCCACTCTATTCCAGACCTAAATATCAAACAGGTAACACCACTTAGAGCACTGACAGTTTGGTTAGTATGGTACAGTTTTAAGGTGTGACTAACTTGTGCTCATTTTGCAAGTTCAGAGGATTGTTGTAAAATATGTAAATGTGCAGTAGTTACAAACTGTAAAAAGTTTTTTAATCAGCTTTCATGCAGTCTAATTATATAGCTCAACATTTCCTTTATTAAAAAAAAATAGATAATGATATCCTCAACAGCCTGATCGTGTTCTGTTGTAGCCTCTACAAGTCATGGACCCGGACCATCCCCTGGCAGCACTTGTACGAAAAGCCCAACAGGAAAGAAATGGTACTGCCACAATGACAACCAAATCAGAAGAAGTGGCAGACCCAACTACGTCCAGCACACCAGCACAGTACACTGGTGACCGTGAGTTCAGTTTCATTTTTCAGAACGAAGACTAGGCAGCTCGGAAATCTAATACCTGTGGAACATTTATATTGGCTGTGAAGGGATCCAGTCCATCTCACTTTGGGTCTGGTCCATTTCATTTTGCCATCTATTTTCTTTTCCATTTCCTTCTCATTTGCTCTCAGTCACATAGAGTATGCTCTTGTTTGTCTACTGCAGTGCATAGAGGTACTTTATTTTAAAAAATAAAAAGTCCTGCTTTATATGTGTTGAAACTGTTTTCTAAGAGTACTGTTAACCACAGGACAGGATTGAACAGGCAATACAGATCCACACTACTTAACACTGGTCATGGTCAGAACTTGTTGCAAAGGGATTTTCAACACCTTCCAGCAAAATGAAATTGAGCACTTAGCTCATACACTGTGCTCTGAGAGCAGCGCTGCTTTACAAAGTCCTGTCAGTCCAGCTGTGATGAGCATTGCTTTTGATTCCAGGCTGAATCCTGATGGACAGAATCAACCAGTGAAGCTGTATTTGTACTATCACTGCCTTGTATTCTGCAGTCTCTGGCATATATACACTAAAACCCTTCCCTGATGCGTTGTACAGCTGCATGCACCTACATTGAGGGATGATCATGTCAGTCTGTGCGTACGTCCATTGATATTTCTGTCTGTCCCTCCGTTCATCTGTTCAACACTTTACATCTCAAAATCTGTCGGGGCAGATTGGCATGAAATTTGGTGAGCACATTCATGCTTCCCAGGCCCCTCTCAGGCCAAAATATCAAACTTGATATCTTAAAATCTGTTGCATAAATTGTCAGGAAATTTGGAAAGCACATTCATGCCATAATATTAGGATTTTAAAAACGTGGCAGGGTGTGGTGGTCTTTGCACTAGCACAACACTAAATCTACTGTTTTCATGAACCTTTGCCATAATCTGACAATTTACACCACTGCCAATTAACAAAGGATAAAAGGAAACTGTTAATATTTAGTGCTTTCTTAGCCTATAGTTCTCTTGGTAACTTCATACATAAACTGCAGTTAGATTTTGATTTCTCATCATGCTGCACATTCCAAGTAAGAAGCCACATAAAGTCCTGAGGGTGTGAACACACGTAGCGTCTTTTTTCCAACCCTCATCTCCTTTTTAACATGGAATTCTATGGGAAGTGATTGCTTGACCCGTCACTTTTAGAAATTTATGATAGCTGAACATTTTCATAAAACTGCTTTTTTATCAACCAGTATCACTATGAAGAATGTCAGGGGAGATCTGGTAAGCATTTCACAAAAAAAAGGTTTCTATTGTTTTGCTAGCTATAAATGCTGGTTAACTTTAACTAATCACATTACTTCAGACCTCAGTGTCCGCCTCTAAGCTAGTAATCTCTTCACTGCCATATTTAATATTGTTTGCAGAAAATTTAAACAGTGTAGCTTACTGGTAAAATAACTAAGCCAAGGATTCACTGCACAGGCTATGTCACCCAGCCCACTGGGACAAAAACACCCTCAGCAGCGCTTTTTTGTTAAAAACAAAACAAAATAAAATGCTGTGTGTTCGCACCTTAAGTGATGCTAAACAGGCTCCTGTGAGATGAACAACTCAATTAGATCCTACACCACTGACCAAAGCAGCTTGCATAGATATGATAAAGGATCTGGCGTAGACTATCACAGCATGACAGCCTATTTGCTTGATAAAAACCTTAAAGGACTATATCGAGAAGATGAGTTGCTGTTCCCTCAAGTGTGCATGAATGCAGTCTTATTAGGCTCAATGCTGTTCCCCTACAGCCTATTGATTTCTCTGCCCTTACCCATCCTGTGACATGAACTTACAACATCATTCACACTGTTAAAGTAACCTTGAGCAAGAGGCCAAGAGTACTCAAGTATATTAACTGAAATACAATAAATAAAAAAATAAATATGTCAAGCCAAAATGGGATATGGAGGTTTCAGTATCTACTTAAATTCTCCTCACCGCATCTGTTCATGCAAGTGATCATAGATTTAAAAACATATAATCTCTTACACTGAAATCTTTGAAAAGATAATAACGGCTGTTTTAAACCAAGGCCATATCTTTCTGGTTTTTGCTATTATGATGTTTGACAATATTCAAAGTTCTTGGCAGGGCCAAAGCAATCTTTAACAGTAGAACCCAAAAAGATATTAAGACATCCGACCTTCATACTTAAATGAGACCTGACTTGCGATTATCCATTGCCTGAAACGTGTTTGTGATCTGACTATGTCTGATCTGTGATTATCCATCACCTGAAACTCGTTGTGGAATTAGATGTGATATTTTAACTAGTGTGCATTAGGTGGACAGCAGACTGTTAAAGTGCCCTGATGCTACATTCATATAGATTATTATTTTGACAGTTGGGTCTTTCTACAAATGTTCACTCTGGAGTATGGCAAGGGTGAAATGTGAGGGTTGTTAAAGGGTTGTTATATATGTCATATCCTGCGTATGGATGAACTATGGATATCTGCAGGTTAAGGCTTAGGGTTAGGTCGTGTTAAGTAATGACATGGCTTCCAATATCCAGATTATGTTCACACAGATGAGATCCAATAGGAATGCAGTCCAGGCTACTTCAGCATCTGGATTTTGAGATCAGATCTCAGTGCAACCAAGATGCAATCTGAGAGCATACACACAAGTCATGTTGAAAAGACAGGTATAACCATGGCCCAAATGTAGATATCTGTTGTGTTGTATTTTTTCAGCACATGTGGCAGTTATCTGATTTCTGAAAAGACATAAAAGAGAAACCTGGTTTCTAAAATCAGGTTAAGGTATTAAAAGAAACCTTGTTAACACAGATAGAATTCTACAGGGGAAACCCAATTACTGGGCCATGTACATCCTTTCTGAATGGCTTCATGTGTGCGTGCGCTTGCATGAAAAGAGAGCAGATAAGGAAGCTGACACAGTAAACACAGTTTAAAAACAATGCTCCTGAGAATTTAACATTACACTGTCTGTTGCACATGGTTGTTGAAAAATGCTTAATAATTTTATGTCACCGTTACCACAGATGAAAAAAACACATCTGCCACTGCCGGCTTTGGTTATTAGTTCAACCACAGAGCGGTAGAAAAACTGTTGCTGCTGTTCACTGAGCTGTCTGACCCAGTTCTGCCCAGAGTGGAAGGGCAAAACTCAGCGAAGTCATCACAGCAAGAGGCTGGCTGTCCTGTGCGCTCTGGCCACACAACTGATGTCAGCAGTGTTAACAGTTGGAGGAACATCAGGGGTGGGAGAAACCAGATTACTGATCTAGTGCGTGTAAACTGGGGTTTTTGAGTAACACATGTAAACACATGTTAACACCAGGGCTATCAATCGATTAAAAATTTTAATCAAATTAACTGCATGATATGCTGATTAATTAATTTAATTAATCACATTCATCAGTATTTGCTTGGGAAAGCCGTCAAATGAGGATATTTGTAAATTCATGTTTGTAAATTCTCTCTGGTGGTGTCAGTGGCACCCTGAGTGCTCAGATCGCTGCTCTGAGTCTCAGAGCTGCACTGACTGCTCCAGCTGAAGATCTGGTTTATCAGAACGTCCGGATGTTCCCATAATGACGGACGTTGTGGCAAAATGCCACGGTTGGATTATTTGCCAATATAGGTAGTGTCATTCAACACACAGGAATTTACAGCAACATTGCTGTGTTAATTAACATAAACATTACATCATAATATAATATGCGTTAATTTGCATTCATTTTTTAATGTGTCACTGTTTTTATAATTAAATCATCTAAATAAATATGTTAATTTGACAGCCCTAGTAAACACGTTATTCCATTTCCTGCCTTAACCTGGTAATTCATGCTAATCTCGTTTCTTGTGTGTATGTAAATGTACCCAATGACACACTTACCATATGAAAAAAAGGACACATCACAACATTGGACACTGCTCCTTCCCCTCTCACAGCTCGCCCCCTCACTAACTTGCCCATTAAGAGTTAAACATTGAATCAGGCTACTATGGCAACAAAGCGTGGCTTGTGGGGTGGAAACTTTTACATGACATCCACCTGTAACATCTACGCTGTTCTTTACTTGTAACACTTAATGAATGAAGCAAAACAATAACACTGTCATTATATTCAGAAGAATGCCTGGCAGGAGTCCATATGCAAGGCATCCATTCATGATGAATCACATCCACCCCCACTCTCTCTGAGTTATTCAGCACTCATCTGCTGAAGTAATTTGTCCATTTATATGTTCAACCTCCACTGAAACAATTGCTTAAATAAACCCATGGTCATTGGCCTCTGCTGACCCGTGAGTGTTTACTTGTCCATTACTGCAATTTATTCATCCTTGAGACAGTTGTGGAGGATGTCCTCTGACCTGTGCTTTGTTGCAGAAAGGAAGCTGTTGCTGCCAGTAAATTGGTCTTGGATGACCCAGCTGCTTAATGTTCTTGATATACATTGTTACTCATTACAAAAAAAAGGGGCTGTTAATTTGCCAGCCCTGTAGCTCTACCTGCCTTGTTCCAATAATAAAGTCTTCCCTTGTCTTAATATTTTTGACTTCCCACTTACCTTCAAACACAGAACACGACTTGGATAATAAGTTGTTCCATAACCTGCTCTGTACTAGATGGCTGTCCTGAGTTTGGTATATTTAATCACAGCCCTCAGACACCAATGGGTATGATAAGTATGTTCAAGAGCCTCTGAAGAACTGACAATAGTTTTGCATGCATGTTTTTCCTTTTTTATAAATCATTGTTTTTTTATGTTTGTTTTTATCCTTTTATTTTACCACACTTTACAGCTCTGAAAAAAACTGTAAATATAGGTTTTATGCATTTAACTGAAGTCAGCATTTCAAGAGGTAGAGAAAACAGTGAAAACCATTCTGAGTGAAGGTGTCAAAAAGCAAAAGCTCTTTAGCCACTGTGGGTCTGATGGACACTGGAGTCAGATAAATACATTGCTCGGTTATGTGTAAATAATGGACTAAGCCACAGACTGTGCACTTCTTTATGATTAAGGGGCAGAGGTTGAGGGAAAGCTGGAATCCATCTTCAAACCAACAGCTGCAGCTTCAGCAGTACATTAAGCTAAAACACAGGTTATGGCTTTCACTCCTGACTCCCCTTCCCTTTCATCCTGTTTACCTTTTTCATTTTTCTCTATCTTGCCCATTTCCTTTTTTTTCCTAGGTTTTCTTTTTGGCCTTCTCCGTCCCTCCTCATTCATTTCCGCATCTAAGTCTTCATCTCAACCGTGGGCACAATAGAAAGATTAGCATTTGTCCCTGAGTCCTAATCTTTGAACTGGCATGCAGAGGAGTGGAACAAGCAACAAATATCAAGTTTGTGAATGATAGCTCCTGCCGTGGGTTTCCATCTCCCTGACTGGAGAAAATTGGACTTGTCATCACAGTCAACGAAAGCAGTGACTAATGTGTTAATATCACGCTGTCTCCCCTTTGACACTGACCATTTATTTTGCATCCATCCTCCCTGTTCCCCCTCTCCGTCTCCTTTTTGCATCTTTTTTTCTTCAGCAGCGGGTATTTATAATGCAAATCCACAGGTACACATATACACACAAATGAAGATATAAATCTCTATGCTCTCTTCTTCCTACTACTCCTACAATTGATTATCGATGCAGTGCAGTTGAAGTTAACACTGCTGTTGCACCCCATGTCATTTTACGTCACACTCATGGGACAGCTTGTATAGATTCCCAGTTACTGTCCTGATTTGTGCCACAGGGTATAAGTTTTGACCAAATTTTTAAAATTAGTTTCATTGTAGAGGGGTAGCACAGAAAATATAAAAAAATTACAAAGACCTTAGAGAAAATTATGAAGGTGAAAACAAAACAGTGGTTATGGTCATCACCACTTTCCTCTCTGGCATCTACACTAAATTACTCAACATAGTCCAAATCATTAAAAAATCTGGTAACCAGATCACTTCCACTCTCATGCAGCTGCACAGCCTCCCTGTTCTGTACTGGATTGACTTTAGCATCCTTCTTCTCACCTTTAAATCTCTTCACAA
>OMKZ01003535.1:59960-71231 GCA_900302535.1 Neoniphon sammara | reverse complement strand
TGTGTGTGTGCGTGTGTGTGTGTGTGCGTGTGTGTGTGTGTGTGTGTGTGAGAGAGAGAGAGATAGAGAGAATTTGAAAGAGATAGACACTCTCCTTTCTTGACTACTTGTCATACTTGTCTACTTCTTGACAGCAAGATGCATTTGTTTGCAGTTGTTTTTGTTGACCCATTATACAGTTTTTCTTCTGTGTTTATTTAGCAGTTATGCACCACCACAGTATGGAAATTACTACCGCTGCAAGAGAAAATGTGAAATAAAAATTAACATTGTAATTTCATCTTATGGTTATCCAAAACAAAAAAAGCGTATTGCAAATGTTTAAGAAAAAAATCATGATATATGCTTATAAAACATATTTAGCAGTAGAGTCTGTACATGAAACATAACTTAGACCCAAACAGTGACAGATATGGGACAAAACTAGAATTATCACCACAGCTGCATAAAATTACAGAGAAAACACTGTAATATACCCCAAGAGAATTTGATTTCTGTTTGGTTAGGATATAACATTATATCTAGGAAACTGTGAACAAATTCCCCGTACACAGCCAGTTACTTGTGATCAGGTGCTGATCGGTAGCAGGAACATCTTAGGCAAAGATCGATATTAACCATCGAACACTGAAATTACTTTACTTTGACTTTATTAGGAGCAAACAATGCATTTCACCTGTTGCTTCTTCAAGTTCACTCAGCCAGTTCAGGTAACTGTTAGGTCTGTAACACAATACTGGGTTCATGGTTCAACACCACAATGTTTTAAGCACAATCTGAATAAAGACAGTTAGGACTGAAAATTCCCTCTTCATTTCTGAAAGAAAATAAATACAAAAGTGCAGCCCATTGAATTATGTTATTACATATTTCTTTAATTTAACACTTTTTAAGAGATTTTTCATGCCAGTTAAAATACAATTTCAGACCACTTTCAATCAGATATATAGAATCCCAATCTAGATAGAAAGATTGATAAATGGATCAAAATATGCTAACAAGAATAATTGGGCTTTATGGGCTGCACCTCATTCAGATTGACTCAGATTGGTTGATGTCACATAGCCCGACAAGTTGGAGCCATGGGATGCCATGCAAGCTGCACCTCCCATAGGGCTTACTGTGCATATTGTCAGTTGTATTTATTGCAGAGCTTGGTGTCACAAAAGTCTGTTATATCACTATACTTTGGTCAGTGTTGCCTTTTATTTCCCTGTATTTTTTCTTAGAGTAACATATTCAGACAGACGCAAAGTCTGCCACACATGCCTCTCTTGCATATATATCAGAGATACCATGTGCTCTTAATGCACGCTTTCTATGTGTGTATTGTGAAATTGCCTTTCCTTCTACTTGCCTCTAAAGAAAAAAAGCAAAAAAGTCACATTGTTCGAAAACTTTTGCCCTCAGGTTATGAGAGAAAACAGGAAACAGAAACACTAAAACTTAATCTCTCAAATGTGAATATAAAAACACATTGAGTCCAGTAAAATCAATTTTTGCTTTGCTATCAAACAACAGAGGTGTGCAGATTTGATTATTTCACATACAGAAACACTAAAACCTACCACAGATGCTCATCCTAAATAAACACAAAATGTCCTTAACTTCTCCCTTATTATGAAGGCATGCTGTAAGATTTTCTTTTATGCTGTGCAATGCTTTTGGTCTTGTTTCTCAAGGCTGCTGTCTCCTTCGTATGTGATGATTGATTAGTCCATTAGAAAATTATTTTTGCATAATACAGCCGTCAGATGAGTGCACAACAAAAACCACAAGGCGCACCGTGGAATTAGAAGTGGCGTACGAAATGTCATTGACTGCCCTCCATCATTTATCCAATCATCTCTCCTTACAGTCACCCTCTTCTCTCTGTCTCTGTTTGCTTGTCACTTCATCCTCCTCTCCTCTTTCTGTGCGCTCCTCACCCTCTGCGTCTTTCCCCTCCTGTCTTTCAACTCCCTCGACCCACCCATCTCTTCCCACCTGTAGAGCTGACTCGTACTATTACATTTGAACTTTCTAAACTTCTTAGCTCATTGGCTGTGTAGTGCCAGTAGGTTATTATGTGTAACCCTTGGAATTTGAGTGCAAGAAACAGTAGTAATACAAGAATCAGCAGTAATACAAAAATATTAGTGTTTATTGGGTACCTGAAAACATGTGCACTCTCAGTTAATAATAAGTTAATAATTTTATCTTGTGCCAATGTAAATCTCTGTGCTTGTATGTAGGTAGAAATTGTCAACATAATGTCAAAAATTAGATAGTAAAATGGTTTGGATTTCAGGTGAAGATGAGGCTTATGCTTCATGCTGTCAATCCTGTGTTTATATCAGGACTGTAGTGATTGACAGGATCAACCAAATTGCTATGAAAATGTGTCAACGTGGATTTTAAGCTTTGATGTGTTGCATTATTTCAAAATGTATCGGGTGTTTAAATGAAAGAATATGTTTTACCCCTCAACAATGTAATGCCCAAAGGAAGCTTTAGTTGGTAGCACTGCTTGAAATGTCAAGCTGACCAACATGCAGCATGCAGATGAAGAAATTGTTCCTTCTATTGAAAATGGCCCCAAGTTTCAAAAATCTCAACATTTCAAATTTAGACCCAACAGTACGGTTTCATGAAAGCTCTGTAAAATAGAAATGGCCAACTGCAGCATGAGCAGTGATGCATGAACAGTAACGCCAAAATGAAAGTCATGTCGGTGCCACAAAGTAATTGTGAATGTTAGTTACCTGACTGTAAATGATGGAGCAGCTTGATTCCAGCTGACACTTTTGAAACTATCTCAGCAGCACTATTCATATGCTTTCACACACACTAATAAACATTCTTGCATACACCTTTGAAATGCTCTCATACATGCTTCTGATCTATGGGATCTACAGTGGAAACTTTTGCATGGGGCGACCAGTGATTTCTTGGGGGAATCATATCAAGTAGACATAACTGCATATGAGTATGCCAATAACATACAGCTAGATTATTTCTCATTGCATGATCAGGAGAGCAGGAAATAATTTCAGTGTGGTACATTCAAAAATGGATTTTGAGTGAATGCTTTAGTTGGTGCGGCAACCATTCAGAGCCACAGCCTGAGGTAGCTGAACTTTATTGATGCTCTTCCCCAAGCACTGTTGCACATCAGCTCACAACGCATGGTGACCTCACATCAATACAGCTTTCCCAACAGCCAATTTATTCATTACAAAATCATTAGAACAACACAGACCATTTGCCTGGACATTGACTGCAACACTCCATTCTTAAAAGCCTTTTACAGATTTGCCAGTTAAGTTCCTTTTGCCCCATCCGGTAAACTTCAGTGCATTACAAATTTAACTATTCCAAACAACAACAAAGAAATCTCACCCACTCCTCCCCATTTCATCATTAAGCGGACTTGTGGTCTAATAACTAGCTACATATAAAGGGTATATATAGAAGTCCCCAATCAGCCCCCACACATTTTGAATCAGTGGCACCCATGAAATTGATAGACATTGTACCAGGCAACACCTGGAAACACCAACCTGGGTATGTTAGGGTCAAAGAATATTTGTACCCTGTACCCTGATGAAGGTGTAAGTCAAAATGTGGAACAAATTTAACCTTTTTTTTTAATAGAGGGAAGTGTCTAACCCTAACCCAAGCCCTTCCTTTTCATTCTTAGCTTTGTGGCCGAAGAATGTTAAAGATTCCTCTGCAAAGATGCACTATATATCATTTCAGTCTTTGTCATGCTCCCCACCCTGTGCAAACTCATTTCTTTCAATTCGGAGCTGCCTCAGATTAGCAGCTCAAGATGCCCCAGGTAGTTTACGATTCCCAGAACAGGCGAGATTTACAAGTTGCTCATGTGCATCCATCTTTGTTCCTTTATGGTGTATACAATTTTATCAAGCCCAGATTTACACATGCTTTATCTCTAAAAATGAGATCCATTACTCTCAGCCCCAACCACATTGAGCAGAATATGATAACCAGTTGTCTCCTTTTCTTTTAGCCTACCTTATAGCCTTTCTTATACCCCACGAGACTGGATTGTTTGGCTTTTTTAAAGGACATCTCTGTTTATGCATGATTTGTAATTCATCCTTTCAGTATCACTCTATTTAGTGGTCTTGGCCTCACTATCCAATTTTATAGTCAAAACTGTTCCAGTGACCAACAATGGTGCAACCCATTGATCCTGACAGACAGTCATAATCTGCATTTAATATAATAAGCTCTTATTACATCTCGGTCATTGGTCCACTTTACCATCTTTAGAAAAATGCTTGCTGTGGTTATTTTGCATATTCTGCACATGTTCATCCAACTACCCATTCTCTGTTATCACATTTGATTGATATGATTGTCCCTATGATTTATTGTGCTTGGCTGGCATGTTTGTTTTTCCTCATTTGCTAGTTTTGCAAACTCATAATCATCACGTTCCTCGATTCTTACAAAATGTCTTCAGATCGCCTCTCTTTGATACTATGAATATTTTGTCAAACTGATTTATCTTTGGTAAAGCACAGACTCCCCAATATGATATCCCAGTTTTACAATGGTGACAGATTTTACCATTTCACTTGGTGTTTCACAGCACACGTACTGCAATCATAAAGCCTGTCATTTTGAGATTTATATTGTCTGTTCCCCCACTCACACTCTTTTGTCCTTATCAGATACATCAATAATGGCACTCTCCTTCAATCCCTGTAGTAAAAATGGAGGTCACATTACATTTTGTCACCTGTAGCTGTGCCAGTTCTTTTGCCTGATATTTGATTGTCAACGCCAATATGAGGTCATTCTTGTTGGGCAAATACTCCCTTAATTTGAATCATTGAGACCAAACACAACCTTGTTTGCTTTTAATCTAAGTATCAAACACAAGTAGTATGCTGAGTGATGCATGTACCAGCAAAACACATTGTTCATAGGTTGCATTCTTCTTAAAGGGACAGGGACATCTTTAAACTGGATTTTATTATGAATATGATCACCTTTGGTCATGCTGCTTTGAAGAAAAGAGCAACTTCACGCTTGTCTGCTTCCTTGTCTACTCCGAATGCCAACGTGTACAGCATAAAATGCCTGTTTGAAAGTCTTCCAGCTCTTGTCCACATTACTGTCTAGGTATAGACCCTCAGGAGGTTTAATTGCATACATACCAAATTTGCTCTCTGCACTAGCATAATAAATTCACTCCTGGGGCTGTCTCATGAAGTAGGATTACTGGGGTAGGAGGCTTACTTTGGGCTTAACCCTTGCTTTTTGGTCTGATGAAGGTTGTTCACTTTTAAGTGGCGTGCATTGCCATGGTAACTTAGGCAGAACAGCTAACCTGCACTGGAGCAGCTCATCTTAAGGCAGTCAGATTCAAAGATATTAAAGCTCGCCTCTACACCAATCAACTCTCTGGAAAAATTGCATCATCATTACAGCATGGACTTTTTAATCAACTTTGCTGCAAAAATTCCACCACAAACCAATATGAACAAATACATCGCATTCAAATGAATGAGACAATAAGAAAAGCTTGAAGAAGGGCTTTGTGCAGGGCACACTGGTAGAATCCTATTGCTTTCCCTAATTATTTTTTTTATTATTATTTTTTGTTTTGTTTTTGTTTTTTTGTTTTACCAGAGGCATAATAGAGACAATAAAATATAGTGTTTCCACACCTATACTCCCTCTGTCTACAAAAGAGGGACTCTGTCAAAGTATCTTAAAGCCAGGTAGCTTACATTAGTTGACTTAAATAATCAATAATGAATGTGATTTACTGTGTGCTGATTTTCTTTAAGAGGATTCCTGACAGTGATTAGTGCAACATTTTGCACCCATATTCCCATCACTGCAGCTCAGGGGAGCATGAGGTCACCTTTATGAATAGAAAATGTTTTCACGGACTCAACATGAATACTCAATACTGTATCAACGAAACACATGCCTACTGTAAATGAAAATTAGGTGGGCAGTGATAATCTTGTGTTTACATATTCACACTAACTGCAGTTTTCTTCTAGCAGTCCTGTCTTGCCTTGGCAGCAGCAAATGTTACTTTCACAAATGACTCCTCAAACTGAGAAAATCAATATTAGGTTGATCAATCAATCAATCAAAAACTTAACAATCAATTACCAAACAGCCAGCAGTTTGTGGTCTAAGTTTACATCTTGATCTATAAGCTCTATTAGATTTCAGCTTTCACTAAGTGCTATTTTCTGTAAATTTGTCATTATTTGAAAGTAAAATCTTACACTACTTGAGTGAACTGAAGTAACCCTGTCCTCATGTGAGGGGTGTGTCGACCAAAACTGAAACCATCTTTCAGTAGTGACAGTAATTGTACTTCTCCCCCAAATCCTCTCTTTTCCCCAGGAGACTGTCGATGCTTTCTGGAAGCAATCCTATTTGTCTTTCCCTGCCTCTCCAGGGTAGAGCACTCTTTTCTGGTTGGCAGTCCTTTCATATAGTTGGTTTTCATAACCTTCTCCCATTATCGCTCTCCCATCATCAGCCCTAATCCCCTCCACACCTGTATGCTGTTCTGTTTAGCAGCAAATGCAGCCAAAGTTCAGATTTGGGAAGAGATTGTCTCAGCATCCACTGCCCTTACAGTCAACCTTGAAATTAGCTGTTTTCTGCAGCTGATATACTTGCCGTCCTGAAATGAGAGAAAGACTGTTCCAAAAGGCTGAAAAGGAGGATGAGAGCAAGCCAGATCTAGAAAGAGAAAATGGCAGGGGAGGCGAATTAGGGTAGATGTAACTTTCTTGCTGGGCAGCAGAGCAATACCGGCCTCTGTCTGTTGTGTATGTTTGTATTTGGAGCCTGAACAGTGGTTTCTCTGACAGAGGAGTGTGTCTGAAGTTCGATCTGGCATGGCTGCTGCCCTTCTCTGCCCTGTATCACTGTCTCTACTGCCTAATCAGAACCACTTGCCTGTCCATTTATGGTGTTTCAGCCCCTTAACGAGGCATCCCACCCAATTAGTGCCTGTGTCAATAGAGATGTAGCACTCTGGTTAACCTTGCTCCCTAATGGCACTGGCTATATATTTTGTATGATGCATTACTAACTATGCATAACTATTGCTAACAAAATCCAAGTTCTTAGACCATCATTATGTTTCCTGAGACACTTTACCCAGTCTTGAATGAATGACACATTCTTTTTAAGGTAATATGCATTAACATTTCCAGGTCTGATACTGCTTACTTTCCATCTGAATCAGGGAGTTCCTGATTATGTGTGTGTGTGTGTGTGTGTGTGTGTGTGTGTGTGTGTGTGTGTGTGTGTGTGTGTGTGTAGCAGCAGGGAGGTATGGCAGCCTGGCATATGCAAGAAGAAATGCAATAAGATGGTGAAGCCTGCTGTAATGATCATAACAGCAATAATAATGGCAATAAATTGAGCAAATCAGTGCTGCTTGCAGCTGCACATGAAAGCTTGACATGAAATATGATTTTACCCATTTTAAATAGTGGGAAAAAAATCAATTTGTAGCAGTCAGTGCCAATGTTGTGGAGGGCTGCTGCAGAGTTGTCCATGTATGGGAAACACTGGTTTGACATCAAATGTTTTTGTCTGTTCTTAAGGGTCCCTTATAGCATTTACCCCTTACTTGCTCAGAGGTTCAGCTCTGTGCTCTGCTCCAAAAACAAAAAGCAAATTTCTAAAATAATGATGTGTAATATGCTGATTGAAGTGCTCTAAAAATCCAATCAGGGTAAAACTACTCCCCAGCAGCAATTACACCTGCAGTGAAAAAGGCTGTGTGCTGTGCTTCAGATCCTCATCCCATTCCAACGTAGACACTTTATCTGCAAGCGCATGGTGATAGCTCTTACATGCCACACAAAATTAAAGCAGTTATGGCCTTAACTTCTTCAAAGCCCAGCCTGTTTTCATCCCAGGTTTCCTTCAGGATAAGATCTCATGATACTAATGAACATGAATAGACCATGAATATTATAGGCAGCTCACCTCAGGTTTCTGATGATGAGTCATTTGAATAGAAGTTTTTGAAATGTAGTTTTGAGTTCATGGAGAGGACAGAGTGCAGTCGTCTGATTGGATCTGTTGTTGTGTGGACTCAATGAGAGTGTCATTCCACTGTCAGGCTTATTAACCAATATCAACATCCAAGCACACCATCTTTTTGAAAATTAATAATATAGTGGGCTGGTATTGGAATGAAAAGTCAAAAGAAAAAAAATATACTGCCTGTAGATAATGCTTCATTTATGTGGTCCAATAGCAGCTCACTTTAGTCAGCTGCTATTGGTAGTTGTGATGCAGTCATGTGGTTTAACTTACATAAGCCAGAGAGAGTGACTTTTTTCTCAACTTTTAGTATCCCTGTTGGTTTATATGAAAAATTTCACTTTTTGAAGCATTTCTTTTTGAAACCCTGTGCTTTACTTATTTCAGCTTGTTGGTAAGTATGAGTGCATCATTTTAGCAGTTCACTTATCAAGGAGACATCTTGGCCCTTTTATAAGGAGCTGACAGCCTGTACGTCCTGGTGTGAGTGTTGTCCTGGTCTCATAACTGAGCTGTAGTGTTTGTTCTCTCACTGCACTCAGCAAGTGTTATTCAGGTTCACAAGAAAAAGACATGGTCTCTCTCAGTGAAGTGAAATATATGTGCTTCATTTTAAGTCAATTATAAATAATTAAAATAAAATTAATATTCATTTGTTGAGTCTACCTCATGTTAAAATCTCATTTGGGTGAAAAACAGTCAAAATCAAGCCCAGACCCTATTTACTTTCCCAGGTTTAAATAGAGAAATTTGTCATCTTAAGAATCAAACCCATTAGCTTGTTGAAGTGCAGAGGAGTGTGGCCCATTACAGTACAGCTCAGGCTGCAACAACAAGCCGCTGCTCGACTTTTCCATCAAGAAACCTGCCGTCTGTTTGTGATTTGTGCTCCGGGTAATGGCATGCAGGTATTGCTGCCCACAGTCAGTGCCATTATCTAGACTTTGTAGTTAATGAAAAAAGTGAGAAAGGGGGCTAAAATCAGTCAGAGGAGATATCAGTGGAGTTTGGTTCTGCTGCAGCTTGGACTGGAACTGAACTGTACTGGAAATCGTCAGAGATTTCAGAGGGTTAGTATTAGTATTAGTATTGTAACTCTCTATTGTGATAAAAATTGTTGCGTAAAAAATATTTTTTTTAAAAATAGTTTATCCTCTGCTTTTAGGCTGTGTATTGGCAAGTATCTGGTGATACAATATGTATCACGATACAGGGGTTACGATTCGATATATTGCAATAAACTGCAATATTGTGAGCAAGGCAGTATATTGAAATTTGTATTAAATATAATTTTAAGAAACTCTGTATAAAGAACACACCACCATTTGCATAAAATTTGAGTAAAACAAAGTTTACTTTTTTATGCAATCAGAACTGCATTTGTATTTATCGCAGTCCCTGTAACATCTAACATCATGGCTGAAGATTACAACACTGCTGTCTGGTGGTTGGGGTTTTAAACACAACACAGAATGAACCTTTGAATCTTTGCATGTCAAGTATTGATTTAAAATCGATACAGTGTGTTTGAGAATCGATACAGCATGACAAAACATCGCGATACTCAAGTGTATCGATATTTTCTTACACCCCCGCTCTGCTTATTATTCATCCTGTTGTTGGCCTCAAGTTACACAAGTTACAAGTTTGCACCATTATGAACACGTGAGGTTGGAGGAAATGGTAGAATTTTAATTGTCACTTGAATTTTCGTGGAGGGATGCTCTGGTGGATTGAGTGCAGTGCTGCTGTTTTACCGGTCGTTGCATTTGCGAAATGATTTTGGCGGTGAGTGGTGAGCCTTTATGAGTGTAGTTTTGCCTTTGACTGTTGAGTGGTTTCTCCTGCTGCTTCACAGCCGTGTCCTTTGCTGTTTTGTCTGCCCATCACTTGATATAAATCTTGTTCAGTATAGTTACAGCACCGACACACATGCTCTCTGCTGTGAATCACATGTATTGTTTTGAGACTTTGTATTTTTGTGTGTGATTGTGTACTTCTGCGTTTGTCTGTGTGTGTGTGTGTGTGTGTGTGTGTGTATGTCCTAATCATGCTGCCTGTCATTTTTGATGAAATGTGTCTTGTGTCTCTGATTGTAATAACAGCTCCATCAAAGAGGCCTGGCAGCTATTTCTGTTCGGAGATGATGGCCTTCTGAGTTGCAGGTTGCAGAAACGGAGCCCCATCTCCGAGCTTCTTTCCTAGTTCTCTTGAAACACACACATCCAGAGTACTTAGACATATTCATAATTGGCATTTATTCAACTCGGACACCACACAGTAAATTTTATGATAAGCGGATGAGGATTTGTATTAAAACATAAAACCGGATATGGGTGGGCCATTGAATTAACGTTGGGTTATTACATCCAAATTAAAGTAAGTGAGACGGATGGGAGAACTGCGATGTTCTAAATTAGAATGACTCAGTTGCATGTAAAGTCTTAAACTTGCCGTCAGTGCTTTCAGTGTCTATGAGAAAAGAATAGCTTAATGACATCGCAGTGCCCACTGTATGAATTTCTGACTCATGTTTTATATGTGCCCCCAGTCTGTAATGTCCTCTCTTAACTTGGAAAATTACGTTTTTTTTTTTTATTTTATTGCTTTGCTTGTTTGTTTGTATTTTGCTGCGAAGAACAAATGCAAGAATATTCCCACAGCCTGACCAAAATTTCTGCAGAAATGAAGAAAATAGATGTACCTACAGGTTAAATGTTCAGGGCTTTTACTTTTCCAGTCAATCTCTAGAAATTAGACCACAGATGACCAAGTTTGCACTTGGGATTTCTTTTTCTCTCTCTCTAACGCTTGGACTTTTTCACACATACACACACTCACACACCAGATACTGTGCTTTTAATAGAACCTCCTCAATATTTTTATGGGTAATTGAGGTCAAAGTTCTTAATTATTACTGGAATATTAAGCTTTTCGCAGCCAATTAAGATCAGCAAAGAGACACAGTACAGGAGCCAGCATTTGCACATGGGGACTGAGACAGAAGCAGGTCTGCTTGGGTGATATTCAGTGTTCAAACAGGGTTTCACACAAGGCGACAGCACTCCTTGGTTATAAACAAACAGGGCTAAATCGTGTGAGAAAAGTGTCTGTTAGAACACGTCAGGCTTCATTAGTTTAAAAAAATAAAAGGCTATGTTGCATTTAACCATAAAAACAACGGTTACGGTGTTTTCTGTCATCTTACAACCAAGA
>OMKZ01003535.1:45885-59649 GCA_900302535.1 Neoniphon sammara | reverse complement strand
ATCTGCCACTTTCTCTCTCTCTCTCTCTCTCTCTCTCACACACACACACACACACACACACACACACACAGTTTCTAACACCATGACCAAAAAAACCCACCTCAAAAATGTATTTGTTATCAGTATGTATTCTTGCAGTCACGCCAAAAATAAATAAATAAAGGCAAAAACACAGAACTACCTGTGAAACCATGAAATAGAATATAAAGGTTAAATAAGTGCCTTAGGTCAGTTACAACAACCTTCCCAGATGATGAGATGGCTTAGTGTCCTCTCTTGTTCACTGATAATCTCTCCCCCTCCGGCAGGTTGTTTCAGGTGAGGTACTTTGTAATTTTACCTCAGCTGATTACCCACTGTCCTTTTGAACTGTACAGGTTCCATCAACGCAGGGCGCACAACACACAGTGGAGATAAGAATCAGTTGGGAGTAACAAACATTTGTTCAGTATATCCAGATCTGTATCTACCAAACAATGCTTGCTTTGAGACATTAATCACAGGGCTCTAAATTAACTTCTTTTTCTTTTTATTTTGTAGCACTGTTGCTTCTAATATAATAAATAAATAAATATGGCCACCAGTAAAGATGTATGCACACTTCAGAATGTTTAAGGAATGCCTTTTTTAATTGAAGTAAGCAGAGTTGTAAAATCATAGCAATTTTATGTTCTGGGTCGACTGTGATGTGGAAAATAGAAACATCAAAGCAGGACATAATTATTTACGTAAAATGACATACAATAACATATCACATTTACCATCACTTATTGACCTGGCGTCCACGCTCTCTTCCCCCTAAATGTTACATTTCAGCAACTCGGTCAGCATACAAACTCCCCGCAGTGGAGTCAAATCAAACTTGCTGCTTGGGTAATGCTGTGTGTGATTGGCACTGCACTCCTTTTCACCTTATATCAGAGTGTTAGATAATTTTACACATCTGTGACAACTGAAAAATTTCAAGTGACTGTCAGGCACGCCGCGACAGTGAGTGGCACACACTGCTATTTTGACCAAACGCATCACAATAATTGCATTGTTTGAAGTCTTCCTTTTCTTTTACTATTTACTTTCATCCACAGCCGTTGATATTTCAAGCAAACCTAAGTGAAACCCGGCCAATGTGATCCCGGCTGTCGATGCATTTCATGTTGCGATAAAAACAGTGGCTTTCAAAAGGACAGCGAGCCATTTGTGTTTGAGTAGCCTGTTTGCAAAACTCATGATCAGCAGTGCAGGAGGCTCAATAGTGGCACTGCACCACTGCTTCCTCTCAGTGGGGGCAACACTGGTATGATGTTTATTCCCATTTGGAGCATAGAGCAATGAACTAAACAGAGCTGTTTTGTGTCTAAGTGTTACAGTGTGTGAATTAATGAATCTGATGATTCTTAGTGCTAGTCACGCTTTACTGACTTGACAAACTCAGATGGCAGAAATGAGACGTGAAAGTTAAATTCAGGTTTATTATAATTTCTTGCTGTTTTGTTGTTTTGACAACTTGAACTTGAAACTGTCCGCCCTGTGTTTTTCATGTTTTAGGATTCAATCAACTCACAGTCATTTCTAATGAAGATTACAGGTCTCCTGTTTTTTTCTTGTGTGTGTGTGTGTGTGTGTGTGTGTGTGTTTCTCTGTCTAATTGAATCCCAGCATACAATAACTGAGTCGTTCTTGAATGGTTTTAAGTGAGTTTCCCTCCAATTCTTTTCCTCCGGGCTTTGATTTAAGAGTTTTTGTAAGAGTTACTATTCTCCTGGGCCTTAGTAAAGTGCTTTGAATGTTGAAAGTACTGTTCAATTACAGCTGAATAGTAGGAAATTGCCTTTGAAGCGTTCTTCAAACGTGGTAAATGTATCTCATGAGGGTTGCTTTATTTTCTTCTGTGGCACTGGCTGCATCACCACTTTTTTTTTTTCTTCTCCCAGCAGCAGTGTATATTTGGAATGGGAGCTAAGAGCACTTGGTCCGCAGGTAGAGCCATAGAGGGTTTCTGGTTATCTGGCCTTTGCAGACGCAGGATTGTGACTGCTAAGCAAGCCTCCTATATGGGCTGTGTTAAGATACTTTGTTGATGTGTGATGGTGGAGGTTTTGCTTACCTTTTACTGGCTCTGCAGTTTGTGGGGGGATTGAGGAGTGTGTAATACACTGTCTGTAATACTCATAATGAAATTGCTGATGAAATGAGCTGCATTTTTTATGTAATTCTCCATACAACCTGCATTCCTTTGACCAGCGTGTCTATGCACACTTAAGATAAAAATAAATAATTTGTAAACCTCAAAGGGCTAGTTGACTCCTGACCTTTGCCACGCAATTCATCATTTATGTCTCACAGAAAGCTCTAAAATGAACAAATGAATTTGCCAAGCTAAACAGTGACGAACGAAAGATTCTAATGTTATCCATAAATTAACAATATATCCTGTACTGTGCTCAGGTTTTCTGATGGAGAGACCTGCCCAGACCCTACAATCCCATCAAGTCCTATTAAGAGGTTTGCATGGGACCATGTCCCAAGCATTGCTTGAGAGAGGGAGGGAGAAAAAAAAAGTTTGAAAAGAAAACATTGTTCAGAGTAAAAACTTGTATACACCCAGTTTCTGTCATTTTGATAGAACATAGTGCTTTACATAGACCTTAAACTGAAAATGGTGAATAAATGCATTTTTAAATGACCTAATAGCATAACAAAATGTGCGAAAAGTCAAGGGGTCTGAATATTTTTGCAAGCCACTCTATGTACTGCTGTAGTGAGACTGAGCTGGAAATAATGGAAAACCTGAGTGAGAATATTTTCCCAGGGAATGGATACACTTTACATAAACAGAATATCAACATATATCCCCACAGCAAATTTTAACATGCACATACTGCATACTACATTACCAAACTTAAGGTGGTAAATAATTTGAAATGCTGAATAATATAAAGACATTCTGAATGGAGTCAATATGTCAGTAGGCACGAAAAGACACCAAGAGAAATGCTCCTGGACCCCCTTAGATGGCTAGTTTTTCTCTTTTGTTGTCTACAAAATTTTGCTCTACTCTTGAGTGGAGGGAGAGAGGGGGGAGGAAGGGTAGAGGTTTAAAGCATACATAAGTTTCTTCCTCTTTCCAGTGCTAGCTGGAACATATGGTTGTTTACGTTAAGCCCTGTTGTAAAATAATATTATTTTCTGTTGTCTTTCATAAATTGAAAAGAGGATTTGAATTTCTCAAACCTATAATTGAGCACATGGACAAAAGGATCTTCTCCCCGTGAAGCCCCAGCGGTCACAGCTACATAACCGTGGAGGTTTCTTAAGTACCTGCTTAACTGGTATGAAGGCCTTCCTCTTGTTGGCTGTGGAGGCAGAGCACTGAGCCAAGCTGTAGTTGGTGCTTCTGTGATAATAGTTCCATTCAAGCCGTGTGTGTCGATAATGACCTGACAGTCCCAGAGCGTAGTTGCTAAAAGTAGAGGCTGACCAGCATTATTAGCTGATATTAGGTCACCACAGACATGTTGATAGCCATGTATGTTAGCTGATATGCAAAAAACAAACAAACAAAAACAGACATTACATTTTGCAACACTATATGATGGTTTGAAAAGTGTTAGAATTAATTTGTCTAGCAGACTCTTTTGTTTACAGTACTTTGTGTATCATCTGAGTTAGCAGAGTAGGGTATCACATCTGAGCTGATGTTTGTGCAGATTGTGACTAGAAGATGTTTATTGTTCCCATGTAAAATATCAAGCCTTCAGTATATATTTTTATTGCAAGTATTTCATTACCAAATCTGAGGGGGGTTTCTTGCTACAAATGAGCATTTTCATATGTCAAAAAATATAAGCCACCTTCATTTACCAAGCTGCTGCAGCGTGGGTTTGTGCTGCTGAAATCAAAGAAAAGCGTCACCGCTCAAAATTGCATGTACGGCCTAATGCATATGCATTTTAGGGAGGTCTGATGTAAGACCGCCAGAATATGGGAGGATGGAATGGAAATTCATTCAAATGACCTGCTAGAGCTGATTTACCATGATTGGTGGCCGGTGCAGCAAAATAAATTGTGGCTGTTATTTAACGCCTTTGAAATACATGTCTTAACTTCTTTGTGGCACCTTTGACCAATTTCAACCTATCCCTCAATTCAACCTGGTGCATCCAATCGTGCCAACTCACTTTAACTCTGAGGTACAGATCTTGGTCACATTGAGATCCAATCCCAGTTGTGTGTGGACATAAATTTGCCTACAATCAGGATATTGCAAGCAACATTATTTATTTACAACAAGAACTGCCATGGCCCACCTTTTACACAGTGGACACAATTGGTGTCCATGTGTGAAAGGTGTGTTGTGTGTTATCTCAAAGCTGGAGTCATACAGAATTGGAAATACATTTCCTCTCATGAAAGTTATTTACCCAGAGTGTCTGAATAGCTCACAGGCGATTGTGTTCCCACCAGTTCTCGAGACCATATTTCCTTTTCCACTAGGACTATAAGAGCAATATGGAACAGCCGTGATTTGTGGGTAAAGCATATGCCTGTGCTCTGCTGTCCTCAACGTCTGCCGCCTGTTGTGAGCTCTAAAATTGAGAAAAAACAAGAACAAAAGCTTGTCTTGCAAGCAGAGACATGTTTCTTGATGATAATATCGCTTTCATGGTTGCTGTCTCTGGTGCTGAAAGTCATGTTGCTTTTCAGACATACTGACAGAGGAAGGGAACACACACCCCTTCAAAAAAAAAACTTCAAAAGTCAGTAAAAAGTGAGGCCGCACACTTTAACATTACACTGTCTTTGTGAAGGTTAATTCACATAAGTATATTCTAGGCTATATAAACTTAAGGTCAGGTGATGACAATGTGCAATCACTGACTGAGGCTTGACCAATCAGCAGCCAGACAAATTCTAACAGAGAAATCATTGAAGACAACTCTGTGACAGTCAATAGGGGCAGGAATGGGAGAGAAAAAGGCCTCCCTTTTTACTCTTTGCTTTTCAGATGTGCTGGTCTGCTCCTTCTCAGGTATTAGCAGCAGTGAATTCAAATTAACTCAACTGTGGCTGTGCTCATTTATATTATTAGTCTTGGTAAATCACCCGCTAAGTTGAGAAATTGCAGCAGTGCAAAATTTTGCACCCCATGTGCTAAATTGCGGCATGCTTGATAAATCACCCCTTAGTCTGAAGTGCTGAATTAAGGATTATGCCTTATGAAGACTTTGTGTCCACTTTTTTATAGCTTGTGTCAATCGAATAGTTATCACAGTGTTGTTTAGTTTTTCACTCTTGTGTAAATAGTATTGATGTTTAGGTTCATTTACAGAAAAATGCTGTGGATATCTGAGTACCACTATACAAACAGAAGCCAGCAGTGTGTGAGCAGTACCTCTAAGCGGCCTTGTAACTGAGACAACGATCTTCAAGTTTGGTTATCACCTTGATGATATAAAGCTCATTTGGCTATAAAACCAAAAAACTGGAAAAAAAGTGGTTTTGTAATTCATCATGTTAGGAGCCTTCCAGTCAAACATCACAAAGATATCTCCAGATGTAATTTTACTTGTGTTAATGTTGCATAGAAGGAAGCAACTTGGCTCTTGCTGCATCCTATCTGGTCTGACAGAGTGCAGCTGTGAAAACAAAAATGAAATTGTCATGCCTTGCACTACCATGTGCCTGTAATAGTCTGTGGTGTACAGTAACGTGACACTTTATAGCGGTCAGTAATGTGTGAAATTGTTCAGCACTCTGATATCAGGGACATTGTGCACTGATTGACTCACACATTACCTCAGATCTCCACTTCAGTTTGTCTTGACATATCTCTGACAATTGGTATAGATGATTAAGCAATAATGCATAACAAACTGTTGTTACTGAAATTAAATCACTGTTAAGGAGCATTGTATGTCCAATACAACACATTCCAACATCTCTACAACTCAAAAATAATATGTGCAGTAAGCCATTGTTTTTGATGTAAGTACTTTAAAGTCATTCAGTAATCACAAACACATGACAAAATAACAAAACAGCTATTTTTTTCCAAGTAAAATCATGTCCTGACCTTTCTGCACTACTCAATGTACATGTGAAAAATATTGCTACATAGTTAGGCACCAACTGATTACCACCATATTTTATATGTTGTTGACAGCAGATTAGAGTCTTTCTTCATATATTTTGAATAGTTGTCTATGTGCAGGTGTCCCAAGCTGTCAGGGATAATTTATGGGAATTCTTAAATGGAGTGATATATCCCTTCATTTTGTCAGTCTGTGAGTTGCCCAGCTTTCTCTCTCTATTTTCTGTAGAAAGCAGAATGAAATAATACTCACTCACACAAACATGACGTATTCTAATACATCCCTCCCTGCACCATGCATGTTGCGCATTCATGCAGAAGACCTGCAGTAGTTAATTATCCCATGTTTCCGCTATTACATGATTTCTCATACAAACTAGAATGTACTTTTTTTTTTTTTTTTTTTTTTTTTTTTTTGACAAGGGAAGGAAGGCTTTGATGGGCTAAAAGCATGATGTCACAGGCAGTAATGATATGAAGGAATCAGCTCTGGCAGGATTACTTAAGGACTGAAGCATACCAGACATATATAATGTAGCTCTAGTTATAAAAAACAAATTGCCTGGGGGAGAGGAAAATCAACAAGCCTTGCTAGAAATAAAACACGTCAGCCCCCATGAATGATGCTGGCATCCCTTGGGCCAGTGGGTAACGAGATGCATCATCCTTCTGAGTTTCATCAAAATTGGACCAGTGGTGTAGCAGTTATGGCTTACAAATTTTTAGTTGACCTTTAATTATAGTGCCGCTGTCAGCATAGTCAGTATGTTTTTAAAATACCAGAACAGGGTGCTAAAATGCATCATCCCTTCCAATTTCATCAAAATTGGACCAGGGGTGCCTGAGATAGGCTAGTTAGTATAGTTTGCCAGGATACTGGGCTGTATGTGGCAAATTTAATGTCACTCGCATGAATGTAGTAGTTTTTGCCTATTGGAGTTAAGAATTTAATAATACCAACTCCATTGGGCCAATTACTATACCAAAAATGCATCAACTCTTAAAGTCAAAATCAAAATTGGAGCTCATTTGAGCTCAGCTTGGAGGCTTGGAAGCTGACAAATTTGATCAGCTGTTCCATTCTCTCCAAAGGAGATGCGATGCGACTTCCATGTGTTGTGTGACTAACACAGTGGTGTGCTTTTTCACTTCAAACACACACAGTGCTTGGAAAGGTGCATTTGATTTATTGTTCCCATCCTTGTCAAATCACACAACACACATCTACATGATGGACTCTCCAAGTGTGTACTAACTGTTTGCACAACTGTATGTTGCACACTGTCATTTTGCACAACTATACTGTCATTCTGCACAACTGCAATAGACAGATTCTAGTAGCCTTTCTATATTGTATTTTGCATTATTCATCTCAGTAACATTCCTTTTATTTTTTCTATTGTACTTCTATAGTGTATTTTGTATTTATCTAGCTAGATTCCTTATATTTTATTTTATTTTATTTTTATTTTTCTAGAACCCTGCATGCCCTGTGTTCCCATCCTGTAAGCTGCTGGAGTTGTGAATTTCTCTTGGAGATGAATAAAGTATCTATCTATCTATCTCTATCTATCTCATTTTTGAGAGCGCCAAAGCTATTAAAATAATAAATATAAATATAAAATAACGGGTTCAATTAGAAAGTAAGGTTGACCCACGTCAAAATCTAACTCAGTGTGTTTTGAGCTTAAATCTCATCATATTGGTTCATCTTTAAGGAAGCACAGCATTCTGCTTGTGCTAATGGTCTCCTGACCTTTCATATTCCATCCAGCACCTCCACATGCCTCCCTAATAGATCTGTAAAATTTTGAAGAACTTCCATTAGGCTACAGCCAAACTTTTTCTCCTCTACAGATACTGTTGTTTCCCTTCCCTTTTCTTCTTCTGTACAGCAATTTTGCAACACTCTCCTTGCCTCATTTTCTCCTTTTGTCTGGTTCTGTCTGTCTGTGTTGAAAAGGAAATCCCAAGAAAAGTACCCTTAACCTTGAGTGGAGCCTTACAGATCAGCAGTTAAATGCAGCAGTTATAATCAAAACTAAGGCTCTTGCCAGTGCAAAGTAGCATAGTTGTGCATAATTATTTATGTTTCTGTTTCAGTTTCATTTCTGTTTTATTTGTCATATGTAGGTCAAAAAAGGGTCAACGGTACAATGAAATGTGTTAAATTCTAAATTTACTCTAAATTCTATTTTTTTTTCTAAATTTTTCTAAATTTTTGTGTTTAGAAAAATAAATTTTTCTAAACACATTGAAACAAACGCAATTAAAAAAGCAACACAATTAAATTAATTTAAAAAAGCAGTTAAAATCAATGAAGGCAAGACCAAGACAGTAAAAAATAGTAAGAAAAAAAATAAGTCAGAATCTAGGATAATGCCTTGGCTTGTTCCCTCTGACTTGATCTGGAGAGCCAGATGAACAAGTTCACAGAAAAGCAGATCTCGTGTGGCTTGGAGGCAACCAAGGCTATTTCATTTTTATCTTCATTTAATTTAAGTAAAGTATTGCTTATCCACCGATTGATTGCAACTATACCAGTAGCCAGCGAGCACAAGGCATTGTTGTCATCTGGCTGGACTAAAATGTACAGCTGTGTATCATCAGCATAGCTGTAGAAATCAGGTTTGTGCTGTCTGATGATGCTTCCAGAGAGGCCAACCCAGTTTTCAAGGTAATCCATGAGACTATTGGGGCAATTGCATCAATTGTGGCCTCAGTGCTAAGCTTATAGCTTGACTTAATTAGAGCCATCTCTGTGGTGTGGTTTGCTCTAAACCTTGACTGAAACTTAAAAAGGAAGATTTGATATGGGTTTGTAGTTACTTAGGATCTCAGTATCTGGATTTGGCCTTTTCAGAAGAGGTTTTACAGCTGCAGTTTTGAACGGATCGGGAAAAGTTTCTGTTTCGACGGATGTGTTGATTATTTTTCTGACAGAGTTAAGAAGTTCTGAGTCAGAAACAGCAGTGAAATTTGACTAAATTCCCTGGCAGACAGAAGTCCAGCTCTTTTGATGTTTCTTTTCAAAATTTTCTTAAAAATACCCTTGGTACCACATCTTGGTATCCCACTTTTGACACTCCATGAAAGCACAGAATGTAGAAATTGAGTCACGTAGGTCCTGCTGGAACTAGAAATGTGCTCATTCTAGAAATCTGTCTCTATTCAGAATCTTTTTGGTCTAGTCACTGATAATGTAGAAAATGTGTGAGTAGATTCAAGTACATTTATTTGTACTTTTAATTTGCTAATTTGCCTCTACACTAAATTGTATTGGGTTACTCACCGACTGTGTGGCAGGATCTTGGAAATGGATTGAAATAGCTTTGCATGCAAGTAGAAATACAGTATAACTCATGTTTTTACATGTTTACTCATTGAGGAAATCTAAATTTTCTGTCTTCTTTTTCCTTTGTTTTGTTCTGTAGATCCAAGTTAAATCAATCTGAAACTTACTCTTTCTCTCCTCACACACACCCTCCCATTTCTCTCCCCTCTCTCCTCTATCTCTCCATCCAGAGTGGCGCAGGCAGTGATGGTGGAAAGCTTCAGTCAGACAAGGCAGTCAAAGAGTCCAAGCTGACAAAGAGTAAGACACTTAAGTGTGCGCCCACACACACACACACACACGCACACACACAAATACAAAACAAAGTGCTACTTCAACTTTCTTTCTTTGATAACTAAAGAATCATATTCCTGTTGTCTTGTTTTGGTGGGTTGTTAATTGATGACACAGTTGTTCATTTAGTAAATGAGATGCAAAACCCTTGGGTAAATTTGTGTGAGTATGCATGCGCATCAAGTTTGTGCAACACGTCAGTGTTTATGCACAGCTGCTTGAGAGCCCGTGTTAGTATTCATGCTGGCAATTTCATTTGGTGATATCAGGCAGCAAATGGCTATGCAGTGATGGAGAAGGCTGGTGGCTATAAAGCTGTCTGGACCCACAAACAAACATGCACACATACAAAAACTAATGCATTCATTCACACACTCTGCTGATGAAAGAGGTGGCAGGTCATGAAGCAGGCTAGGCTGAACTGATAACTGTTTACTGGTGGGAGTGGTACACAATTAAACTGTCCAGCCCTCCACGGTAAGGTTAAAGGCCCCATTTTTGGGTTAATGCCTGAGGGAAGGAGACACACTGACTCACTTTCATTTCCTCCAGAGCAAACACATTTAATTACCTTTAATGCCTTGTAATAAAAAAGAAAAATGATACACTGATGCCTCTGTATCTCTAACTGCTGCTCTGTGGCCAACATTTTAAGGATGGTTAATATTAAAGATCCTAAATGAAGGTTAACACCTTACAGTAAAAGGAAACAGTACTGTAAAACATGCTTGTCTCTCCCTTGTTTTCTCTCTTTCACTCTCACTGTTTTTTATGGCCGTATGCCTCTGTCTGTCAGTCTGTCTTTCCACTGTGTCTGTCTGTCCTTTATGTGTCTCGCGGTCTTTTCTTTCTACCTTGTATTCTGTTTACTGTCATGCCTGTCCTGCATTTCTTCCTGTTTGTTTCCTGTTCCTCTGCCTGCTTGTCTCTTTTCTGTTTTATGTTCTATTCCCTGTTCTTTCCTTTCCCCTCTATCTCTCCATCTTCCTACTTGTTTCTCTCCCTGTATTTCCCGCCCTTTTCTTCTTTCTTCTTCTTTTTCTCTCCTTTCTTCCTCAATTTCTCTTATCCGTTTCACTGTCAGGCGAGAAATGCCCTGATTGGTTCAGCCAGTTGGACATTATTTTTTTGTTAACCAGAGCAGACCCAAGATGTGCCTGCTTATCATTAACACACACTCTTCATCTTTTTTCTCTCTCTCTCTCTCTCTTGCTCTCTATCTCTCTCTGTCATTATAGCCTCTTTTGCCCCTATATGTTTTGCCATCAAGGCAAAAGAAAATGACATGTTGCCGCTGGAGAAGAACCGGGTTCGACTGGACGATGACTCAGACGAGGACAAGGTCTAGTTCAGCCCCATACCCCTAATTAGTCATTTTGGGAATTATTTTCTTATTTATTTAGCGTTCATGGTCACATTTTCTATGAAGTCATTTGTGATAGTGGTTTACATAATACTTTGGACTTTGATCTTGTAGAGTACTTTTAAGATATAAGTAAAATATGTTTCATCTAAAAATGCTTTGTAGCACAGATGGTTGAAAGTATTTGGGGGTTTTGACTTCCTGTCCATCCTCACTAAGAATGGACGGTTTTACATCTAGCGCAGGATGCACACAGAACAATTACTTTTGGGATATGTTATGATATAAGTGCAATATTGGAAGATTGCAATAAATATTATGATGGTAGTTCTCTTATTGTGGTGGCCTATCATGGTTGAAAGAAAGTTCAGGGACATTTAAAGAAAATCAGAAGCTTGAATGCCAACGTCTCTAATTAGAATGATTCCTTAAGTGGTATGGATTGAAATGCTTTTACAGCCTTGAAATGGCTGACAGAAAATCAAGTAACATAAATGTTTTCATTAAGTTGCTGGAAGAGGAGGGGCTGGAGGCCGTGATGGGTGGGGCTGACATGATCGACAAAGAGCCAGTGCCGGTCCCAGCACTAGAAGAGAAGAGGCCGTCTCTCAGCCTGGAGGAGTTGGAGGCAAAACAAGGTAATGGCATCACACACAGCTGTAAGAACATTAAAATAAATAAACTGCTTCTGGGATTTCTTTATATTTATATCTCCAACCATATCCATAATATCCCGGGGATATTATTGATTTGCCCAACTGCTGCAGATCCTGGCTGCAACACAGTAACTTGAACACTGTTTATTCAAATCTTTTCAAAGTTGCTGTGCACATTCATGACACCCAGAGGAAGAACGCTATCGATTCCGGTGACCCCATGACCTTTCCTCTGGCACAACTGTCAAACTCAGGTTGCATGTCTGGTTGAAAAAATATTGCTCTGGGTGCTTGGGATTTGGTACCGCTAACTGAAAAACTTAATTGTATTGATTCCATTGTTGTTTTCCTCCACTGTGAAGAAGGACCAGGACAAAACAACTGTCATATAGAAACAATGGTGAAAGAAATCACTTGAAAAAAGGCATTATTCTGTTTGACTGCTGCAAGTAGCTACAGGGTTTGATTTTAGGTAGTATAATATTTGATTACCTCAAAGTTGAAAATGTGATGTTTCACCCTGAATAAATGAACTGTCTGTCTTTTCTTGTCTGAGTGTGTTCTGACCAAGGTTTTTATAGTTTTGCATTTTTCATTTGTTTTTATTTTTATTTCATTTTGACTTTTTGTTTTCAGTTTCAGGTTTTAGTTTTAGTTTTTAAATCGGGTTTGCTAGTTTAGTTTAATTTTTTTTTGAAAATGCTTAGTCTTAGTTTAGTTTTTATTATTTTCGGTGTTAGGTTTAGTCTTTTGTTTTGTTATATGGGGTATTTGTCATGGGCGAGATTCAAAAAAGTCAGAAAAATGTGTGTAATTCAACTACTGAGGTTGCATATATTGCGATTTATGTATGAAATAAATTCCGTAAGACAAAAACTAAAGACATTTTCACAATATTTTTTGTTTATTTTAGTTAATTTTGTAAACACAACAGAGTTTCAGTTATGTTTTTTTTTCGTAAAGCCTCATTCTTGTTTTTATTTCAATTAACAAAAATGTTTTTTCACACCTAGTTTTCGTTAATTCGTTAACGATAATAACCTTGGGTCTGACTCCTGTTTCTCCATCTCTGTCATCCTCCTCTTGTGTTCAGACTCGTGCCTGTTTCATTCTGTATGTGGTTAGACTCCTGTTTGTCTTCCTCTGCCCTTTTGTTTGTCTGTGTGGTCAGACTGTGTGACTCTGTGTGACTGACAATATTTTATGATTAGAGTTACGGCAGCTCCTAATCCCGTCCCTCCGTCCCCACTGTCCCCTGTTTTTTTTTTTTCTTTTTTTTCTTGTCATCTCCACAGCTGCTCAGTGTAGGGGCGCTATAATTAAATTCTTTGTGTCAATGTCAGCAAATAAGTATAAATGCTTACAGGACATCTCTCTGGCACACCCACTGTCATTCCCTTCCTCACAGGAAAGCTGGAATGGGATGAAGGGAAAGAGGGGACAAGAGAGGAGAAGAATGCACCCATTGAGTCTGAAATGTAAATCATCTCAGCAGGGTGTGCACCTTCCAGGGAGAGACAGAGTGTGTAGTACAATATCCAGCAGTCATATTTCACTTTCTGAGGCCTAATGGAGATATATGCTCTCTCTCTCTCTCTCTCTCTCTCTGTGACTAGCAGTCACTAATGGAAAAAAGATATACGCCTAGGAATGCATAGTAACACACAAACATGTAGACAACACCTTTTATCCTCTCAGTAGACACACACACAGACCAGGGGTGTAATGCCAGAGCAGACTGCAAAATACGGAAGAAGGAAAAAAAAAATCCTGTCTCCCGGCACCCTGATTCAAAGGGAGTGGATGGGTATTTCTTTTGTGGTGCTCAAACTGTCAAAAATTTACATATGAACAAAGTCAACAGCAACAGCTTTTCTAAAAACAATGACATGATTACCTGGCATAATCCATAGCCCTGGGGGGTGTTGTACTCCTTGAGGCGGAAAGATCTGGATGGACAGATTGCTCTACAGGTAATTGGAATATGTTTTTCTTTTTCTTTTCTTTTTTTGGGGGGGGGGGATTG
>OMKZ01003535.1:22477-37444 GCA_900302535.1 Neoniphon sammara | reverse complement strand
TGGTGTGTTTTTTTTTTTTTTTTTTTTTTTAATCCCAAAAGTCACCTTTAAGGTAGCTTCGTAATCCTCACCTTAGATGTGTTATCCTCACCCTAATAGCCAAAGATACTGTATATCTAACCCTGACTCTTCTCCTAATAAACAAAGACAAACTGCTCCTCTTTGGGTAGTAATAGCAGCAATTCACTACCAACTGGTGCGGTAGAGCTACCCACTTCCGACAGCCGCTTGCAAGAGAAAAATATGTTTGTCGCAAATTGTAATTTGGGTTGGTTTGTCCATCTGAGCCACTGTAGAAAACTGCTGAAGACTTATTCTAATTTTATGAAACACAACAATTCTTCATTTCTGTTTTTTATACACTAATAAAAAGCATGTTTCTGAATATTAAATCCCATTTCTGTCTATACTCCTTCCACATGGCCTGAGGTTGATAGCTAGTTTTGGCTGATTTTGCCTCCATGCTTTTTTAGCTTTCTGTTAAGCCTATTACTTTTAAACTATTTTCAGATCTTCTTTCGGACAAGAGTCCAGTAATGGCAACTTATATTTGATACAGATGCACGGCTTACTAAAATACCCCGTCTTTCTGTCTGAGTGAGCATGAATACATGTTAATTACAAAAACATTTTCTTTTTCTCATACCTTTTTGCCCTGGAAAGGTTTTGAGTATTGGTGATATACAAATGAAAGCATCACGTTACCTGTACATCTAACTGAAGAAAAGACAGTATGTGAGTCTGTGTGTGGCTGTGTTGATAGCGGTTTCTGCTTACGTAACCATGCATTAAAAGATTAAGAGATGAATGTCTGGTCGCTAAGGGAACGTCTTCATCTTCATCAGCCTACTGAGAGAAGCAGCACTTAATTGGTGCAACTAATGCATGCTCCCTGGAGCTCTTCCTGCGTGTGTGTGTGTGTGTGTGTGTGTCCGTGTGTATTTGTGTGTAGAACATCATATGTCTATGACCTCCCTCATTAGAAAATGCTTCAATTTTCCGTGAATCAGAACACACACTCAGGCATGCACACGTACATACACACCCACCCACCCACACACACACACACACACACACACACACACACACACACACTGTGCTTTGTGGCTTGCCATAGCTGAGCAAGTTGTTTTGAATGGATCAGGCTGTGTAGGCTCAGGGCTGCTCAGTTGGAAGTGCTACCTAGATTATTTCTGCCACTGCCACTTGGTCCTTGATGAACCACGCTGCCTGACTGGCAGGCTTCTCATCTACTCTGCATTAAAAGCATTAGTTATACTTTATCTTTAATGTTGGCCTTGACTGAGTTGTGCCATGCATTTCATTGTATAGGCATATGCAGCGGTGTAGTGGAGGGTAAATGTCATCTGCCCACCTTTTTAAATCTAAAATAAGGTTTACGTAACCTCCAGAGTGTATGCATAGCTACACGACTCTGTGTTGCACTCTCTGTTTTGGGAACTCTTGGATCGCTCATTTTGTTCTTTGCCTAAGTCTATGGACAACTTGTGCTATCGACTTGTAAGCATGAAGAAGCCATCAATTCATCACCCACTCTTGATAGGCTGGGATGTAAAACTTCCAATCCCTCCACTGCTCTGATGTAGCACATATGCTGACTGCTGCAGATTACATGGGCAGGCACATGAGACAGATCGTACACAAGATGGACACTAGACACAATTTCTGTGCTGCATCAGTTAATGATTTGTTGAATGAAAGACTACAAAGTAAGTTTTATCACCCCTTATGTGCAACTTCCTAGTTTTCTATATTTGTATTGCTGGAACCGTTTCAAGCAGTTGTAACCAAGTAGTAAGAGCAGTTTAAATATGTTAGCTTGTTCCAGGTTTAGCTTAATATAATAACAACATTAAACTATGGCAGTCGAAATTACAATGTGGCAGGCTGCCACAGTTTGATACAAGAAAGCCGTCTAATCCTTAATTTATTGCATTTTTTTTCTCTCCATGAGAACTGCAAATCAGATTACAAAAAGATAGAAAAAAGAGAAGGGAACATCATAAGGAGAGGCATAATGAGGTTTGATAATAAAAATGGCAGTGAATAATGGCATGTTCTGAAAAGAAATGACTCAGAATTCCTAGATGTCAGAACTTCCCCACCAGCTAATAACGATACTGGCATACCTGCCAACTTTTCAGATCACAAATTGCAACACTAAAATAACTTCAGTAAAAATAAATTAGGGTACAATGTTCACTGGGATGGACTGCCTGTTTCAAGCAAGTTGATTTTTGTATTGTAACAATAAAAGGAAATGAATGGCTGCATGGTGGGTTGGAAAAACACATTCAAAAATATAAACAAGTGTGGTATGCTTTGGAAAATAGTCAGTAGTAAAGTATGCATGAAGTGTAGTATATATGCTAAAACATGAACTGGAATTGTCCTTTAATTCAAAGAAACCTCAGGAAATTGACAGAATAATGGAAACCCATTTTATTGCTCTGCAGTTGTATTGGCGCATTGGTTATTGTGTGAATCATTGTGTTGCAACAGAAAACTATCATTGTGCATTATTACACATGGCCACATGATGACAGGCATTTCAGTATTTTCCAGAAATACCAGTGCAGCTTAAAAAGGGACATCATTTGCCCTTGGTGGCATATTTGGGGTGCCATATCAAAGCTTGACCTTCAGCCAACTTTGGCAGTGGCCTAAATCACTGACCCCACCACTTTAGCCACTGGCCCACAGGAAGAAAACATTCCAGGATTAGAAATTAACACCCACCAACCCACCGAATGCGGATAAAAATCATCTCTGGCATGTAACTTTGTGTTACCAGCCAACTTGGCAGGTGAACTTATCGAATCAGGTTCCATGTAGGCTATAAATATCAATGCATCTTTTGAGGCAGGGTGAAGCCAGATTGCTCCTTAGGTTGTAAAGTTATAAAAAATAGAAATAGAAAAATAGAAATTTCAATAGAAATTGTAAGTATTTGAAGAATTTCAATACAGAATCGCCTTCATTTATTTTGTTTGCCTCCCAGTAGGAATGGGTCTTAATCCGACAGCACCGCAGGCTACACACGAGCATCTATAGTTCATAGTGCTGATCATACTGCATAAACCAATATTTACATACACACACAATTGAAAAGTTCCAGTCAAAGACCTGTTTGTGACAGCACTCAACATTTGTGTATTACAAGACATGTCAGAGCTGGTAGACTGCAGTAGCCAAACATTACAGCAGATATTTACTGTCAATGCATCCCTACATTCATGCAAGACTATAATGTGAGGTCATTTGTTTTTGCTTGTGTTTTCTCTGAAATCTTCTGTCCAAAAATGGGCAACTGAAAAGGTTAATCTATCTACTGGCCCTGATGTCTGGGAGTATGCCTCCAGGCCAATGGCAATGTCAATGGCAATGTCAAGTCCTGCCTTGTGACTTTGCACTTTCTGGACAGGGAAGAAATGTTCCTCTTGAGAGAGTTGTGTTTGGCACAGCAGGGCTGGACTCTCCTCATCTGTTATGAAGCTGTCAGTGTGAAGCGCTGCATTTCAAGGGAATAATTGGTCATGATTATCGCCGGCCGCTACCACACCCACTGATAGTTTATCCCTCTTAATCCAGATGCTTTTACAACTACATCGCAGTTGGGCCAGCACTGTGCACATAACAGCACCAAAAATCTGTTGAGCACGCAGATTCATGAAAATGGAGCCTTCAGTCTCTTAGAGTTTTTAAGCTGAATGTTTCCCTTTTGTGTTGGTTTACCCTGGTGGCTTAAATATTGCAGTATTAACCTCAAAAGACTGGATAAAGAGTCAAAAGACTAAGATGTAGCCTGCACAGGCAGTGGGGGAATAATTGCGGTCTTATACTGGACTGTGTTTTACCAGGACTTGAATCGCTGCGTATCCACACTTAAACTGCCACCCCATCTGCCCTTTCCTTTGGTCTGCTCCTCTGAACTAAAATTTAAGTAATTTTGGAAATATGTGGCATTCTGACATGCATCCTTTGATCTTTCTTGGCTGCAGGCAGAGGGCTGTCATATTTTTATCACTCCTTTTAAAGCTACATTATGTATATTTTTTCATGGTAAAATATCGCCTTCATTTCAGTTGAAGTGCTTTGCTGGGGCTCAACCAGAAAAAATCTCCCTATCAGTGCTGCTCGAGAACCTTCCTAGTTTGTCCTTTATGTTTGGGCCAGTGGCAAGAAATATTTCAAGAACTGTTGATGAATGTGTATTACTTATTAGATAAACAAGGAAGTGAATTATCGCTGACCTAAAACCCTAGTTTTTTCTTAACAATTGTCTGCTATCTTCAATAGTGGGGATTTTCCTAGGTATAACAATTGTCTGCCATTGTTTTTGTCATCCTTAATGGCTGTCTCCTGTGGTCATTTTCACCTGTAAAGACTATAATGCATGGATACTGTCACTTAGAGCAGTGCCTCCAGTAAAGCCTAGCCTCTTGTCTTTGTCCCATGATGAATAAAACTTGTTAATTCCCACATCATCAACGCAAGCTATTAAGAGGAGTACTGCAAACTTGTCACCTTTCTCTCAGAATAGGCCATCCATATGAATCATATAGATCCGCAAAAAAAACAAACAAAACAAACAAACAAACAAAAAAAGCGGGGTGGTAGGGGGCAATCTCGACCACTTCACTCCACATCAAGCAATCTGCAAGTAGGTATATTAAGCAGTCAAGCGAGTACTTTGCGTCGCGCTGTAGTCTCTGTCCCGCTGCGTAGACCGCCGCCTCATCTGCAAAGTTTTTTAGCTCCTGGAAGGTGATGCAGTTTTGAGGTAAGTAACCTTTTTCCTAAAGATGCTGCACTAATGAAAAATGCTTGTAAGTTATGTGCAGGAGGGATTATGCAGGTGGCATGTTTAGCTTTTCAACTTTGGTTTACATTAAGTCTGAGTGGGTGTGTGGATGCTGGTTTTGTCGACCTTACCCAATGGCAAAAGAGGCAGATAACACATCATACATAAACAAACACCTCGTGGTAAAGGATTGCCAACAAAGGAGACTAGAAGTGTTTGTCACCTGCATGTATTAAAGCTAAGTCATGGTGAAATTGTCATTAGATCACCATCACAGTGTTTGCAGACGCACAAAGATGTTTTTTTTAAATTTGGCTTTGATGAATATCCAAAAATCAACAAGCTGCTATTTGATGTGATTCAGTGTGTTTTCTGCTCTCATGTCTTGATCTTTTAATGACAACCAATCAAGACAGAACAAAGCAAAGATAGCCAAGCTAATCACCAGTGGAGTGTTGTATGGAGTGTGTGTCATGTGTTCCTCAGCAGCTTTGACTTTCATAGACTTGATGCTTTAAAGTGTGAGGATGTGCATCTCTCTTCTGAAAGCATTTGTAGAGAGTACCAAGGCTACTTCTGTCATTCATTTTCATCCATCTTTTTCAGCATCATTTACAAAAGTTTGATCCGTTTTGAAGTTGCAGCTAACTGCAGATTTTTCTCTACTGATAAATGCCTTTTGTAGGAGTATAGATACCACTGAAGAATGTTTTCTGCTTTGTCTTTACCATTTGACATACATCAGATTTTCTTTTCAATCTGTACACTTTTCTAAAAACCTTAGAGACAAGCACAGATTGATGATGAATCTTTAAGTGCAGCTAAAGTGTTGTGAAGAGCTGATCTTTGTGAAAATGCACTTGAAAATGAATTGAAGTGCAGTGCACTTGAGAAAGATTGAAAGTTTATTCTGTATTAATCCTGTATTGGAGTACAACAGAGCTCTTTTTTGATCCTTTAATTATGCATGGGGTGGTAATTAGAGTGAGCGTGCATGTGTTTGTGCACACATTGAGATGATAATCACAGTATACCCACCTACCCAGACACCACTGCAGAAAAATGTAACCTGCATCATGGAAAGGGGCCTGGGCCCCAGGCACCAAATATTTTCTGCATCCCCCCCAGCCCACACCAGTTTGCACTACTGTAAGACTGTAAGAGAGAGCGTTTTGGGCTATTCACAATAATCCTCTACACAAATCTTTGTTGCCTTTTTCTTTTTTTTCATTGATTTTCCATGTTCTCACTTACAAAAAGTGTACAAAAAGCATAAAAAGCAGTGTTTGTTTATATTTACAAAAAGGTGTGTGTGTGGGTGGGTGGATGCATGTGCATTTTCTTCACCCCCAATGATCTTTTGTGATGAGTATGTTCATATTGATGCCTGGCTTGAGTGCATCTCACAATATTGGCGAGCAGTGGGAAAATGGTTTGTGAGTTCAGCCCATGCTCACAAAGTAGCCAGAAGTAGAATAAGTACAAATAAGCCGGTGTAGCCCCTCAAAAAGGGGCATTTTTCTGTGTTTTTCCATGTTTCAAACCTTGGAAAACTGTGTTTCCCCCCTCTTTTTCTGTTTTGTTGTCCCAGTGATGATGCAGGGTATATTTCTTTTTTGATTCAGGTGCAATGTATGTGCTATAATAAAGCAATTTTAAACCCCCCTTTTCTGACATAATAAGCATGGGGCAAACAAGGCAGGAGTACTTTATAGTGTAAATAAGATTCAGTAAACGTCGTTTGATGTAGACGGTGTCTGTTCATTTGATGGATGTTGTGTGTCAGCTCCTTCTCATGTGAGCCCAATTGATGTGTGATGAGCTGGGGTGTCACCTGTTGGGCCAGGTGGCAGTGGGTGGGGTGTTGTCACTATTGCACCAGCTCTGTCACACACGTCCAGCTGTTCTGTGACGTCTGCCACGGCCATCGGAGCGCACTCAGTCTGGACCGAGCTACCAGCGTTCAGGTCATTAACCTGCTGATGATAATAAAGTCGGATACTTTCAGTTTAGATTATTATTTTAGGTTAGAAATAGTGAACTTCTGTTGGAGGATGCTGAAGTAGGACAGGACAGGCAATCGGAAATTTGGATTTTTTTTTATTTTTTAATTTATTTTTATTTATTTATTTATTTATTTATTTTTTAGTGTGTTGGAGGTAAAGATTGTGCACTAGTGTTGAAGTGGACTCAATTTATGCAGAGCTACCAACACTTAGATTTTTGGCCTATGGTTATGATAAACTTGTATTTATTTATTTATTTATTTACTTACTTATTCATCAGATTTTGTGTATTGGTGTTGAGAAAGTGAATTTTTGTTGGCGTGTGCTTGGTCTGCCAAAACTACGACTGCACAGATTACCTTGTCCTAACCAGAGACTCCATTGCCATAGTTAACAACTCGGAGTTTATAATAAGGAGGTTGATTGAAATGTTTATTTGTCCTTTTTCATCTATTGATCAACTTTTGAGAACTGCTTCTTTTTTATTAAGTTTTGTGTGAACTTGTCTTGGTCAGACAGGTTCGAAGATAGGTGAGAATGCTGATGCCATGTCTTTGTAGCGCGATGATGCAAGATGAGCCGATTTGATCTGTTTATGTAAGCCCTCCCTGCTTCCCACAGTGCTCATCATTTTGTTTATGAGGGTGCATTGTATTAGCCTGTGTAAGCTGTCATGAGGAAACAAAATCCGCAGAGTAAGCAGTACAAACCCAGGGTACCTCCTCTTGTGTACGACTGACTCATTCATTGCTGCAGTTCTATAACTGTGTAGTGGTGCCCGTGTATCATTATGTGGAAACTACTGTATGCTGTCTTGTGTTGTCCACAAGAAGCAATAGACTGTCAGTTTTACACAAGTTCACAGTCTCAAGTTACCATCGCACAAGACACAGCACTTTGTTTGAGACACTTTACAGAAACTCAACTGGAGGGCAGACCTATTAAGCAGTCTATTATGAGAGTTTAAGAGTGCAATTCTAAATTTAAAACAGGCCGAATACAGAAATATGCAATATTGTCTTTCTGATGTTTTTACTGCGCGGCTGCAATATATCTACAGAGATTTTTTTCCCTTTGATCTGATGTTAATGCTGTTCTCTGTTTATTCACTTATTTTCTAGCCAGAAAATCACTATTGCCCTCTTTCTTCTGCCGCCGGTCCCATCTATAAGGTAACACCCAGTCAGAGGTCACAGTTCAGATCCTGCTCCAAGCTTTGAAGGGAAACTGGAGAGATTTTTCCAGAGCTGGCCCCCTGACAGCCACAGCCCGACTGGTTTCTTTTCCTTTCACCATGCCCACAGTCTTGTTAACATATCCAGCCAAGTGGAAGAAAACCATGACTACCAGATCTCAGAAACACACATTCTTCCCCAAGATGATTTCCATCAACAAGAAAAAAAAAAATCCTTGATGTGGTGCCAGTGTGGAGAGATGTCTGATAAATTACTTAAGCTTTTCTCTCCCTTTCTTCATGTAAATGTTTTATTGTTCTCCACTTTAAAGATTAGTTTTTTATGATTGTATCACAAGTGTCATGAAAGCCAATCAAAGAGCACACAGCAGGAAAATGCGTGCCTGTTTTGCAAGCGTTTCAAATTTCGATTGCCTTTTTACTCACTCTTTCTCTTGCACTTCCCTTTTTTTGTTGTAATAAAATGGAGCAAAACTTGTAAATGACGTGAGGAATCAATAGGGCTGCAGGAAACGAGGTTATGGGACACTGTTTGGTGCACTAATTTATGACCTGAGCCTCGCCAACCTTTTAATTAGTTTATTCATATCTAAATGCAGGCTGAAGATTTAAGAGCACTCTTCTCTGCTAGCTTCTGTGACCTAAATGGAATAAATTGGACTGGGATTAGTTCTCAGCACAACACTGAGCACGTGACTGCAGCAAATCAAAACAGTGTTCTCAGCGAGAGATAATTTGTCCCACCAGACAGGAATGAGAGTGATAATGGTGTTTTTAACACTTTGATTACATGATGTTTTTGCTGATTGCCACACCTTTGCAAATGAGCCACTTAATGTTTTTGTTTGTTTGTTGGATCAGTCTTGCAGATGCCTTAAGCCCGAAGTATGTACCTGTTAGGAATTCAGTGGTGTAGCTTGGTAGTGTATGCTGTTATTCTTGATAGTAATTTACCAAGTAATTACAGATGTGCGCAGATACTTGTAATTTAACCGCACAATTCCCTGGACCAATTATATCTCTGATATTACAAGCAACCAGAAAAAAAAACAAAAAAAAAACAGCAGAAATGTGAAGTAAATGCAAAGTAGATTTCACAAAATACTATATGTTTTATCACAATAGCACAAGTGTTTTATTCTAAGTTAAGTAATATACTATAACATGGACTGTTAGAATTCTTCTAGCTTGTGTATATAGCATATGTATAGCTTTTGGCCATATAATCACAATTAGTTTGTGTGTGTGTGTGTGTGTGTGTGTGTGTGTGTGTGTGTGTGTGTGTTGGAGTTAAATTGTGTTTATATGAAAGCTGTTTACTAGCTGGCCATGTCACAATGCTTACACTGATGAATTGAGCCATAAATAATTTACATTATCTGCCCATCTCCTCCCTTTTCTCATTATCTGTGTTGATTTATTTAGAGAATATTAAGGATGCAGTCTGTGTACATTGAGAGTGATCTGTGTATCTCTAAAGGCCACGATCACAAAGAATACATTTTTGGAAGTGTTTTGTTGTTGTTTGTTTTGTGTTTCTTCTTCACAGTTATTTTCAGTAACTTGGCTGTGGTGTCACCTTCAAAGAGTGCGGTTCACATTATGGATGTAGTGTGTTTTGTGGCACTAACCTCAATGCTCCAAGTAGAACATGTTGCAACTTTAGCCACATCACAAACTACATCAGCACCAAACAGAGCAAAGCAGCAGCTAACTGCTTCTTCGTTCTCTGTTTGCTCTGTACTGCTGATTCTATACAGGTGAACAGTAACCAGCATGGACGTTTAGGCACCACTATGAGGGAAATAACCCAATCACTAAAATGAATATAAACTGATAAACTGGCCCACTGAATCTTTACATTCTTGTCAGCATATGCTCAAAAAAAGTACTATTTTGTGGGGATACATTCAGGAGTGCAGAGAATGCCTATTTGCTTTCCTGACATGATTAGGATTTTAAAAACACTTAATGTGTGACTTATGGCTTTTACACAGCATAAGAGAAAATTAGGGACTTTGGAGAGCTTTTAACCACATATCACTAACAAATGCAGACAGCATAAGATGATAAACAGTGATCATTACAACTTGGCTCTTTGAATCCAGCTAAGCTCTGAGGATTCCACTTGTGCGGTTAAAATAGGAAAAGAGAAATTTATCTGTCACAAGATAGGTGCAACAATTAAAATAATATCATGACCGCAAAAGTAGGATTATTAAGTTCATTTTCTTACCAGTACACTTAAACTGTCACTTTAGAAACTGATGTAGTCAACACTTAGATCTGCTTAATAACTTCAACATCAACATCAGACCACCATTAGACACGGATAAATGCTTGTTTAGCCATCTCAGATGGTGTTATTGAACTGTCCCCATTGCATGCAGCTGTATGGGGAATACATTGAAAACTTAGTGGCTATTTTGCAAGACAGAGTGCTATGAAAAATGTAGTTCAAAAAAAGGCAGAAATTAGCCAGCTAAGCTAGCACATGGGTAATGAAGGTTTTTCCAGGTTTGGTTAGTTTTGATAATGTCATATTTTCAGAATACTCTGAAATTGCATGTGAAAATTTTATGATTACAGTATTAAGGTAAGTCTAAACCACATTCAGACCCCTTGTCACATCATCTGATTGGCTGAGCAGGTGCCTTCAGGTGCCTTACCCAGAATCCTAAGGATGGTGTAGTGGCATCACACTCTGAGAGGTCTGGGAGGTAGCAAGAAGTTTGCAAAGAGAGAAGTCGAATTGATTTCATTGGTGTCTATGGACAGAGCCCTGTTGGCCTGCCCGCTTTATTATAGGTTACTGGCTTTAGGGCAGTGGTGCTGTCAGTCCAAAACACTGCCTGCCTGTACCTCAGCTGCAGCTTTTTCTTAAGCATCTTATCAACTTGGACAAAAGAACTGCTGTAGGTTTGATTCTTGGGCTAGTCATTTTGTTTAAATGGAACAACCTTGGCCTCATGTAAAAAGGCAATGTTTACATCTTTAGAGCCCTTATGTGTGTGTGTGTCTGTCTGTGGGAATAAGTGTTTTTCAGACGGTGTATTTGTGTACCCGTTTTTGACTTCCATATAGCCTGTTCCCACTGTGTAGTGAATGTGTCTTGAAGGCCAGGCTGGTGTCACCTGTGGTGCAGCTGTGATGTGAGCGGTGGTAGACCTTTAATTGATGCCACGCTGTGTTGAACAGGAAAGCCGAGTCCTTTGGGGAACCTTGTCATCTCTTAGGTGGCTTTTTACACCAAGGGCTTAAGGCCTCAGGCACCCAGCTGTGATAAACTGACACAGCTCAACCAGCTAATGAACAACATTAGAGACCTGGGCATCGGAACACACAAACACATGAACCACTTAAACACACACACACACACCACCATTTTTAGCGTTCACTTATCTTGCTCCTAACTTGCATTTTTATTAATTTTCTTGCTATCAGCCTCTTTCTCATCCACTCATTCTGTGGATGCATATTTTCTCTTCTTTTCTCTTTCTGTCATCTCTTCCCCATGTCAGCCTTTATCTCTATTACCTATTATTATCCTCATATTCACCTCCTGCTACTTGATCCTTCTCTTGTGTCTCTTTTCTCTCTCCCCCACTGCCACTAGTCACTGTTCCTTCTCTCTCTCTCTCTCTCTCTCTCTCTCTCTCTCTCTCTCTCTCTGTATGTCTCTCCTCTCTCTGTCTTTGCCCACCTCTTGTGTTTCTCGTCTGTATAAATGTGACATTATATTGAAGGGTTGGGGCTGAGAGGACTGGTAGTGCTCTCATGGAGGAATCAAGCAGACAAAAAGGCCCAGTCAAATTTTCTTCTTCCATTTCTTCACGAGGCTTGCCACAGCTTAGCTCAAATAAAACGCTCAATGATTTTATCTCTTGTGTAATTCAGCTACACGTAATTGCTCTTAAAAAGTAGCTTTTTTTAATTTTATTTTATTTTTTGAGTTTTGATTGCTCTAATTTGAATGAGGTTAATTTCCTCTAATTAGATTTGGGTAGAGCGTGGATGATTGCAGGGTAGTTGAAGAACCAGCGCGTAATGATCTGATATTCTTTTCTGTCTAAGGTAAGGTTTTGATGTGAGCTACAGAAAAAAAAGAAAAAAAAACTGCAGAAATAGATTCCCAGTTCACGCTGGGGTATTCTGTTTTAATACAGACTGATTAGTTTTACTCCTCTATACGTCCATCCCGTTCTTGTTCCACAGATTTTCTTATTCTCCCATTACAATTCCACCAAGGTCAGCTGGTCTATTAGTCGACCATGTACACGGATGGGCGAGTTTTATCATGCAAACTCTGTCAGGCAGGCAGGGGGATCGGCAGAGGCAAGGCTTTCAGCCAAGACCATAAATCCCTCTCATCTAGCAACACCAGTCAGCCTGGCTCTAGGGGAGCCACAGTAACCAAAATACCACCAGACTGGAGGCTTACTGTGTGGCCTGGAAAGTTACAGCAATTACCACCATTGCTGCTATTTTCTTCTTATTATTGCTGTTTGTTTTCCCTTTTTGTTGGGAAACATAACCACAAGCTGAACACTGGGATGTAGTTTAAAAAAAAAAAATCTCCCTCTGCCCCACTGTACCGACCCATTTGGCAACATACCTTTACCACCCTTTAGACAATATTGACTGCTGCACTTCAAATAGCATAAAAGAGTGCCAGTCTGTTTAGTCATAAAAACTCTGTGTTAATGAACCGTGGCCATAGACCTGGTTGTTAAAAATGAAAGTTGTGTCTCCCACTTAGGTACATTATATGCTGTTAACCAAATGACAAGGGGCAGCCAGTTAATTTACATGAAGCAGCATGAGGAAAACAAAGACAGTGACACTGCATCTTTGAACAACTGATCCTCCACTTTCTTCTCAATTAAGCCTAAGAAGTGGCAGCTCTGCAGCTGCCTCACAACAATCATTAACTATCCGCAAAAGCATGTCATAATAATGAGTGACCAGATAGCATAATTTGAAATGCGGCAAACAATTTTCCAAAAATGTCGTTGCTAAATGGAAATTTGCAAAGCATGTTTCTCCAAATATACTAATTCTGTTTGATTTAGAAAAGTTCAGCTTTGTCAACTGCCACAAAGGCCCCACAAAGCTCCCTAAAGATGCAATCAAGAAAAAAATATATATAGATAGATTTAGGTTTTTGTGGGCACAGAGATGGATAGGTAAGCTATGGCAGTTAAACTATGACCTATTTTGCACTGGAAAGTTCTTCCTGGCTGGGCTAGGCTCCATTTTAAGTTTTGCTATGTTAAAGTGTCCCTTTTTTAACTAAATTTTGTGTAAAGCTGAGAGGGTTCATCAGAGAAAGTATGCTAGCCGTGGGAGATTCATTAATAAAACATAGCTTCTAATAAAATGTTTGGTAAGCTGTTAAAATAATCAGACAGTTTCACTAGGAATGATTTCAGCTTCCTTGTTTTGGTTAATGAAGGCTAGTCATATTAGCTCTGTGGGCTAGATGTTGGTGGTATTATGAGGCTGTAAACTCATTTATTTTGATTGTCGTTGCTTCCCACTTAGAAAAAGGGACCTCTGATGACAAATAAGGGTAAGTTAAAGAGAATGAAAACATGACATTTTAGTCATAAAATAGGACACATTCCTTGAACACATTCATTTACATACACTCCTACACACCTGTGTTCTCTTTTTGCCAGTTCTTGTCTCTGTCAAGTCCCTTCCTAGGGCTAATTATCGTCACCTTGTGTCTCCCTAAAGTTAAATCAGCCACTTTCTCAAAGGCTCTGTAGTTGTGACTTGACTTCGTACTTTGAGAATTCTTGAAAAAGCTGTTTTCAAAGTCACAGATAGGTTTTTGACAGGGGACTTTTTGTTTATTTTGCCTTATGGCTTTTATTTTGCATTCAGAATTGATTAATGGCTGACTGCCTCCGTGTGCACTGTCCACACTAGGAAGCGCCACCATAGTGTTTTTGCTCTTTCATACCACATGCTGTGAGTCATGTCTGGTTAATGGAAACATGTCACTGTCAAATAGCAACCTGATGCTAAAAGCTCCCTCACATTAATTCTGTGTTCTGGGTAAAGACATTCTGCTGGTGAAAAGAAAATAACAGGTCTGAAGTTTGTTTATATAGTCATTTCAGTGCGGTCTTGAATCAGTGGAGCACCATAGAATTAGAGTGGATATGTGGTCACTTCCCAGAGCAATATGACAATCTCCCTTCGTCCTTTGCTGTATAATCTCACTCTGGGTCTACATGTCACGTTCCAATTGAAGCCTAACAGAGGACAAATGTAAACATACACATTGTTATGTTTGGTGTCCCAGTTAAAGCCGGAATACACTTTGGCTTACTTGGCACCTGTTAGGACCAATGATATTTTCTATATCCATATGCAGCTTGTGCATCATGTAGTTACCCTGGTTATACAAAAGCAAGACTGAAGTGGGGAGACTCAGGACAGAGCATGCTCCATGTCACGGGAGCATGCTGCTGAAAGAATTAAGGCTATTACAAGTAGAATTAGAACCATGATGGCTTTGGTGACCCCTTGAAACCTTTCGTGGTAATACTGTACATCAGCTGGTGTAATGACAATGTGATCCTTCCCCCTCCCCTCTGCAGACGGCATAGAGAGGTTGTGAACTTGAGACGAGTTACGTGCATCAAGTCAGTCAGTCAGAATGTGTAATCTATGTTTTTTTTTTTGGTCTGTTTTTTGGCCAGCAAATATTGAGTAAAAACTACATTTAAATAACTAGATAAACTATATTTATACTGTATATTCTAACAAATAATTGTTTATTCCAGGGCTGTAATAATTTCACCCACAACAGCAGTTGATGGTGTAGACTTAGCTTGGTGCTGGGGGACTGTAAAGAATCTGTACTTGTTTATGTACAGTATGTGTTCTGTCAAAAAGCAGAGTAAGGCAGTCCTCCGTCTGTTTTG
>OMKZ01003535.1:8496-22457 GCA_900302535.1 Neoniphon sammara | reverse complement strand
CCTCCGTCTGTTTTGCTTGAGGCCCCTCCTTTGTGCTGTAAGTCAGTGCTTCACATTTTATATGAAACTCAGAGATAAATAGAATAATAAAACTAGCATAAATCAATTTTGCCTCTGATGGTCTTATTTTTCTATAGTATCAATAAAATACTCTTAAGTTTTCTGAAGTCAAACCATCACACTGTGGGTCCAAAAGTCAAGTATTCCTCATCATCTCCTAGATGTTTCACACTTGTTCTGCACTGTGCCCACGATCACAACAGTAGCAAGCAGATGCTGCCAGTGAAGTGAAAAATACAAATGGGACAGCTGAATTTTACATCATACCCAGGATGCCAAGATTTGACATTCTCTCTGTTCAACTTCAAGGTGTCACACACATGTGACAACTTTTTGCCAATAAATAGAATAGAATAGAATATCAGTTAGAAAGCTGATGCAAATACTCTCCTGTTTATTCAACCACTGCAAGACAAAGTAGCGGAAATAGTCATCAGTTTTTATCTATTTTGTTGTTGTTTATATCAATAAGTACTTGAATAAATGACAAGTTGTGTTTACACATGTAAAACTTGGAAGTACAAGCCTCCAAGAAGCATGGAAAGGTCACAAGACTGTTGACCAAATCCCTGGAGGACAACCAGAGCTCTGTGAGTGTGTAAAATCTAGGAGATAATGATGTAAATATTGGACATTGGGACCCAAAATGCAATTGTATGGCTTCAGAGCACTTAGAATATTTTATTATTACAAAAGAAAAATGAGACCATCACATTTAAATTGATTTATGCTAGTTATTGTTTTCTATGTGCTTGTTCTATTTATCTCTGTTTTATATTAAATGTTCAGAAGGATTTAATTATGCTGTTTGGGCTGATTTTTCATTTGTTTTTCCTTTTTGAAACTCTTTGGAACTAATCCTCGCCACTTTTGTTATTCTGGAGAAGGAGCAGCACTAGCTGTCTCAGTGTACATAACCTGGACATACAAACTGGTAGATGTTTCAACTGACATGACAGTGAGCAGATAATGACCAAATTTTTATTTTTGGGTGAAATATTCCTCAATGTGGATGGCAGAATGTTCAGCTCTTGACATGGAGTGCATTTTTTTGTGTCAGAATGAAGGAGTATGTCTTGTGGCATCATCATTTTTGTGTTTTTTGTTGTGTAGTAACATGTCTGTGTGCCACAGAATGGTGTATGAGTTGAGCCTGCATCAGACTGGTCACACATTGTGTTAGAATAGAGCACAATTAGGAATTAACAGGGCAGAGTGCTGTGAATCAAAGTCACTTGGGGACATAGCCATGGTCATGCTGCACAATTCAGGCCCCAAGCAGATTATTTGCAGACAAGTTCAGGATTCATGCAGCTTTCTTCTTCTTTTTTTTTTTTTTGTCTCTTTCCTGCTTTTATCTCCTGATCTTTCCCACATCTCACTGGTCCTCTGTGTGCATCATTCTCTCCCTTCCCCAGCTCTCCTTGACACCCTGCCTGGCTTTATGATTTACTATGCACCTCTTCTCTTACCGTTCTGTCCCCTGTCTGTCCATTGCACTTTGACGCGTACACGTTTATCATTCTTCGAATGATGCTTCTGTGCTGCTGTCTCCTAATCCACATTCTCTCCCTCTCCCATCCCGTCTGTCTTGTTTTTCATCCCCTTGTCTCTTCTTCCCTCTTCTCTCTCCTCCTGTGCCCATCTCTCCTTCAACACCACCCCTGTTCCTGATGTTTGTTCTTCATTTCAATCACCAGTTAGAGGATTCTGAAGTTCAACAACAACTTTTGATGAAGTAGCATCAAAATTGCTTTGTTTAAATGGAAAAGGTTGTCATGCCTAGTGATGGTGCCCGTGGTTAAAATCCTCCTCTCTGGGCCCAGATGTGCCTCTGCTGGCCTAGGATTTAATCCCACCAGAACTTTCTCTCCTGCACTGCATCTTTGTCTCAGATTTCCTGCTGTCTCAACAAGCGCGCTAGCACTTTTTAGCTTTATTTAGCTTATAAAGGTGCTCTCTTGCCGAGCACCAATAATTGTAAGGGAAGTAGGGTGCCCGTTTGGATTCGAGAAGGATAAAGCTGACTGTTCCATCGTCTGTCAACAAAAACTTACCCATGATGATGATTGAGACATTGTGATATGAAAGAGAGAGTACTTTATGTAAATTTGACAGTGTCTTAATGGGAAAGTAATGGCTGTTGTATACCATAGTAGATTTAACTGTGCACAGTTGTAACCAACTTTTATAGGCGACTTCTGCTTGATATAGCAGCCATATTGCAACAAAGTTAACGCTATAATATATTCACACATTTAGTCGCCACCTGTGCTATAAAACTGCAAATGAACAATTATGATGAGCAACATCTTCTCATCACTCTTTGTTAAATTGTCACTTTTATCCGTTGGCTCTCCTTGTAGCAAGCACGTTTCACAGGCGGGTGACATAATCCCTTTCTTAGTGCCCTACACCAAAGCCCTGTTGGCTCAAGATAATCTTTTACAGTCTGATGCTCGCTTTGGACCTCAAGTACCAAGAAATAAGGTTACATAGTTGAGGCTTGGTCAAAATCCAGATCTGATGGCATGCTTGTCATCAAAAATTCAAAACAATGTTTAAAAAGTTGCAGTAACACTCTTATGGGACTCAACTGGTAGAGCGTGTACCATGTACCATCAAAGTCCTCATGAAATTAATTCACTTGACTTCTGCTTCCTGTAAAACAGAAAATCTTTAATGATGACCTCATCCTGACCTAGTGGGCCTAATTAAACATTTCAACCAATAAAACCTTCCAGATTTTTTAACACCATCATTCCTCCTCCAATCCTTTAAAATAATTGTGCTTTTTGCCTTACCTGATGTCCTATCGGCTTACACTTGTGAATGATCCCTCCCTGCATCATGCCCTGCCCCAACATCCTGTTTCAACAGGAATCAATCAAGGAAATAAGAGTGCCATTTCATGGTGTCTTTAAGGCTGAGTCATCGTCGCAGCGGCCCGGGTTTGATTCTGGCCTCGGCCATTTGCTGCACCCCCTCTCTTTCCACCCTGCCTTACCTGTCTCTCTCAGAAATGCCCAAAAAATAATCCTTTAAAACATTAGAACAAAAAATTAATTTTGGTCAGATGCAGAAGCACAGCAGGGAATCGGGGAATGGGCACCCTAAATGGAAGCACAAAACCCCCTCTGCGTGCTCGACAGTGCTATCACTGATAGTCAGTTTTTGGAGGTGCACATCCAAACCCTAATTGAGAATTTGCCTCTTAACATGTCTGATGGAAAACACAAACTCTGGAGCAACATCAAGTCCTGAACAGCTTTTGTCTGATAGCTAATATTAAAACCATACCCACTGAAGACATTCCCCTTTCTATAGCCTCCTTCTCTGTCTTCTCCTTTCCTCATCTGCTTTCTCCTCTCATTCACCAGGATCATTACTCTCAACCCTTCTCTTTTCTCCCCTCATCTTCCTGTGACAGTCATTCCTCTCCTCTTCTGCGCTCTGCTCTCCTCTCCGCCTCTCTCTCCGTCTCCTCCGAGCTTCTCAGGGTCCAGACTTCCGTATCTTAGCAGAGCAGGTGTGAGAGGGGAGACACTTGCTCTGTCTGCTTTTGGGATAAGCTTCCCAAATGTCAAACCTAATCTTAACCTGCCTTCCTATAATTTCATTATCTCTCCCTTAGCCCAAACACTAGATAGTATGCAAACAGAAAGGTATAATATGTGTTCTTTCTCTCGCAGCTTCCCCGCCTTTTTTCTCGACACTAATCGTCTGTCTTCTGTTGTTAGCACATTCCCTTGTTTCTTCTCTGCCTACTCTACTTCTTTACCTCATTTGCCTCGTTCTTTCGTCTTCTTTCATCATCCCTCCTCTCTCTCTCTCTCTCTCTCTCTCTCTCTTTTATTATTATTCCACCCTCTTCTTCTGAATTTTAGTAGGAGGAAGTAATGATGAGGAACGATGAGGAATGAAGAGGCGGAGGGAGAAGTTAGGGAGACAGAACAACTCTTCTCTTTCTAAGTTGAATTGGGACAGCTTCAATCATTTCAGCTAGTGTATGCCCTGCACACACATACACACACACACACACACACACACACACAGCACGTACATACATACACTCCCATTCATTTATTCTTTGATAACCATGTGCTTGGTTCAGTTCCCTCTCCTAAACATTTCTTCCATGTTCCTCACTTAACTCACTGTTATTTATGTTGTTAGTGCAAATGTTAGCATAACATATGGCATTTGATGGATTCGTTAGTTCAAAGTGTCTTACAGTACCATGAGTGCATACATATTTAACATGGGTGGCCAGCGAGCAATCTGACATCTAACTCTGGCAGATTTAGTGTCATGCTCTATTCATTGATGAATTAAAGTCTCCTCTCTGATGTGAATCCAGCAGCAGGCCAATCTAATTTGAGCAGACAGACCCACATTGGGGTAATTAGAGGCGCTTTGGAGCCAACAGTTGGAACTTAGTGTGTAGCCAGAAGGCTGCATTGTGCTGTGTAACCTGCACCATTTTTTAATTAGCAGAAGCTGAGTAAGGGTTTTGAGTAAGGGAGAAATATGTGTTATGTCCCAAGAGAGTGAGGGGGTTTGACTTTACCTGCTTTGCCTGATCCACCCTGAGCCGAATACTCACACATGCACACCCCCAATCACCCACCCACACCTTTACTTAACCTTTATTCATATGGAGAAAGTCAACTGAGCATGCATGCTTTTTCCATCATAATTCTGAGTGGATTGCACATGAATTAAAGTGGTTAGTGGGACAGAGAAAATTGGCATTTTTTCTGATGTTCAAGTTGTCAAGCTGTGATGTTTGGAAACTGTCAACAACTGATCATAACAGGAATTAATTATAATTTTTTACAATTATGTAAAGCTAATTAGTATTGTTTTATGCTCACTATTGGTTCTTATGCATTTTTGCTTATAATAAATTAATTAAAACATCACATATTGTGTATTCTATTCTTTTAACCAGTTAAGTTTGTTACAGGGTCCAGTTTATCATTTCCAACCAAAAGTACATGTGCATGAATTTCTTTTTACAACTTCCAAATGTGGAATTAGGAGTTTACATGGTGCAGTTGAAAGCAGCATCAGTCACTTCTCGGCAAATTATTTGAAAAAGTGCTCATAAGAAAAGCAAACAGTTGCAAGAAGTAATCAATGCTTTATTGTTCTTCTTATCATTAGTTATTTATTAGTATCTTATGAAATAAAAAAACTGTTACTTTGGGTTCCTGCTTTTGAGTAACTTGCAGTTTAGCCTTAAAAAGGAAAAATGAAAAATACCCTGACCATTATCATGAATTGTTAAACATCTGAAAATATCACATGTTTTGTCCATATTGCCTACCTTTTGATATCTTTTGTTCAGACCTCTGCCTTGCATAACACAGCGGTAGCTTCCGAACATGCAGTAGTTTAGTAGTAGTGCGAGGTTCTCACTTAAAGACAGTGTGATGAACATATTAGCTGTTGCATAAATCAAAGTTATGATGTTCTGATTACACATGGCCTCTGTACTTACCCAGCCAGCTTCGGGCATCACTTACATCTTCTTAAATAGGCAGGCTCCTCTATTGATTCTTCACAGATGCAAAGAGACATCAGGCAATTGGGAATTCCTGATGTCAAAGAGATCCTCTGATTGATTTTATCAATCGTTAATGTTTGTGATTTTCTTTTTTTTTCTCTAGCTTGTTAATCAGAGAAAGCCAAGGGTACACATGAGGCTGTCTGCTAATATGACCTTTGTGCTCTTTGTTCCCCCATTTCTCTCTCTCTCTCTCTCTCTCTCTCTCGTTTTGTCTTTATTTCTCTTTGTAGATGCAAGAAGCCCTCTCTGTTCTGTCTGACGCCCCCCCTCCCCAGATGTCCTCTGCACCACCTGCGTACCCTCAGGATCAAAGGCCCACCACGGAGGACCCAGGAACCTACAGAGGCCGAGAGGTCCCATCCTGCTCTTCCTCCTCATCCTCCTACTCTACCTCCAGAGGAGCAGAAAGAGACAGGAACAAAGGAAGAGACAAAGACAAGAAGAAGAAGAAACACAAGAGGAGGTCAAGGTCGAGGTCAATATCAAGATCAAAGAGCAGACATGCCCTTCCCAGTGCCTACAGAAGAGCCCGCAGGTCCAGGTAGGACACAGCCCTGTACTCACAACTGTCAGATAAACTGATAACATGTAACCAGCCTCTAATGATGTTACAGAGACTTCTTTGGATTTTGCCACTGGCGCTGGTACCAGCATAGAAAAAATGCAGCGCTGCTCTCATTGGTATGACACCCTCAGGCTTAAGTAAAATTTTAACACTAGCTCTAGAAATGTTCACTGTACTTCACAGGGGTTTAGGTGTTCATTATTTTCAAACAGCTCAGTCCAGATCACTTGCCAAATTCTAGCAGGGCAATTTATTTTTTAGAGTGTTCATAGTGCAAAGGCATGTCAGAACTGGCTGGGCGATTAACTGATTTTTTTTCAAGGACACTTTTTCAAGTGTCATTGAGCAAAAACACTGAATACCTACCAACATCAAGAACACTGTTCTGTAGCTGAATCTGCTCTCCTTTCCCAATGTAGTGAGAGTCAAGCAAAAAGACTTTATAACCATAGGGATCAAAATCATATTAAGTCAAAATACTAAAATACCTTTGATGTAAACTTAGCTTGGGATAGTCGGGCCATATCTCAACCATCTTTTTAATGACATATTTAATCCTTGTATGTTCATGCAAGGTAGTTTCAGGGGCTTCACAAAGAGTTAACGCAAATATTTTCCAACCTGCCTCAGAACAGAGATATAAAGGTACTGGACCTTCGTTTCTGAATCCCTTTCATGCTCCTTCAAAGATAGATATTTACTGGCAATGAATTGTATCAAATAAAATATGATGGTGCATCAAGGCTCTGTACAGTGAGTAAAACAACACAAATATTTTTGGAAGAAAGCATTCATGTAAACTATCACTATTTCCAAATATTTTGCTTCCCATAAAGCTAGTCAGCCAGTTGTCACTACCTAGCCAACAGTAGACTAGTAGACTACGCCACATGTGCACATTCACATGTTCACAACTTTAGTTTGATCTACCAAATTGATGTGATGTCCCAAATGCAGTTTTACTTAGGAACATAAAGAATGGCAAAATTTTTCATTCTGAGAAGATGACTCAGAAGGTCACAACACCCACAGCCAAATATCCAAGAATATGGGAACTCACAAATGAAAAACCACCTATTAAAACTAGACAGCTTGCCTCCCATCTAGCCCATCTAATCGACACTGTGCGAACAAAAACAGACTCCGGTGCCAATGTAATAAACTGTTGGAGTATGTTTGCTCTAAGACCTCCTGACACATCTAATCTGAAATATCTACACATGCTATTATACTTAATGTGCTTATCCTCTTATTGCATTTTTCTTATCTAGTAACAAATGCAGACCTTGGAAAAAAGCTTTTGGACGCCTTAAGGAATAATCCAGTTATGTTTGATATCTATCTGCTGCAGCAGCACATGTACATTCAAATATATGAAATACAAATGTTTGTTTTGTAACAAAGGGAAAGGGGACACGCCAAATTTTGACCACAGTTTAAAAGTTGTGAGCCCCTCCTTGTCATCAGCGTTACAAGGAACACCCATACACGTACCCTGGATTTTTAGCGATATTTACACTGAAATAAACTCAAACTTTGGTGTTTTGGCTATTTACGTTGTCGCCGCAAACACTCCCTCCAAGACAAATCTTGTCTGTTGAGTTGGGAAGTCACAGTTTCAAGTTATAACTCGGTCCAGGTGTCAGACGTGGTTCATAAATGTGGGAAATAGAAGACTTCGTCCAAAGTTACTGACTCTGTGCTGCCTTGTGTCACATCTTCCATCTTCTGCTTCTGCCACCAACTAGCTCTTACTGTATGCTGGTGTGCATTAACAACCATCACAGCGGTCCATTTCAACCAGTTTCATTAACTTTGTTGTTGGCGAAGTGCAGCAACTATTACTGCCATTAGCTGTCATCTCATCACTGTGTGGGTTTACGGAGGACCAGCAAAGCCCAAAGAGTGCAGACGGCTTCCGAGACCCTCCAGTGCTGCCCCGAGGTTGCCATGACAACAGACAATACAGACATTTACCTGACACCGCTCTGCTTCTCCATGACAGAATCAACTCTTATCCTTGGAACCGTAAAGTAACCAATCTTCCATGCTTCTCGGCAGATGCACGTAGTCCGAGTGTTTCGCTCTGAAGATTAGGTTTAGATGTTGTCTTATTCTATATCTGTCACTTTCACCTTCATTTTGTTCTATCACACCACAGTGTTCAAAGTTATCAAGTCTGAGCTGCCGTCCAATTCATGTCTGAGTAAAAACAGCGACTTCCAGACATTACTGTTTGTGAACATTCAGCCATGGTTTTTCCAAGATTATATAGTGTTCAGACTTTTACAGTTTGGGTTATCTGCTGCAAACCGAGCTTCTTTTCCATTGTGACATTTATTAAAATAGCCTATACCAGTTTATCATAGACTGGACAGTTATATGCTGGGGTTGGGATGTGGAACCAGTTTGTGTTCATTTTATATCCCAATGCAGTAACCTGTACTCATCATTACACAGCCTCAATTACATATACAGTATATACAGTATATATACACCCTTAGCCAAATTATTCTTATTAAGGTTTTATCACCGCAACAAACTACATGAGTCAGTTTTTAAGACTAGAAAAGACCAGAAAAAAATGATAAATTGACCATAAACAAAGCAAAGATTTCATGAAACTAAATCAGTTCTTTCTGCCTCATCAGGGTGTGGTTTTATTGTAATAAACCAATAATTGCTTATTAATTTCTGTACAAGTGAACAAATCAGTAATTACTAGTAAACAATTACTTATTGTAATTCTTCTTTTTACAATCACCATAAGCACTTGGTATTTACCAGGTACATACTAGGTAATACACGGTGAAAAGAAAAGTTATTTACTAACAGGTAATAAAAATTAGGATAGACACTGAGAAACGCTTTCGCTTTTATCCATCAATTAACAGAGCTTTGCTGTGGATACTGAAGGTTTGTGTAGGTAATAGCACAAGATTGATTGTGCACTTACTAAGAATTAAGACACTGCTTTCCTTTTATTAAAAAGTAGTTGTTTATGGCTGTATATTCTTCAGAGACACTAAGTAAAATATTTTAAATTACTTTGTGAGAAAGATGAAACTGCATTGTAAAATGAAGCCTTGTTTGTTACTATGGTATTAGGTTCTTCCACTCTAATGTATTTTAGAGCTGGTTATTTCCTTTTCAATCCCATTAAAACTCTTCAAGTGTAACTGGACTGTGAAAATTAACAAAATTTAATTCTATAGTCTGACCTGGTTCTTAACACATCCTGTGCAAATGCAGTAATGACAAATGTACCATGCATGTTCTCCCACAAACCCTGCAGTGAAACTGGGCCACAAAAGGAAGCAGCGTTAAATATTGTCTACTACACTCCAGCTAAGTGTAATCAATCCTCTCCCAGTGAGTGCAGCCATGAAATATTACTATATAAGAAAAGCTAGTCAATGGGAAAGTATCGCCTTAATTCTTAGAAAGTACACTAACACAAACCTTCAATATCTACCAAACAGTTTCTTGAATTTATGGATAATTGAGATGTTTATATAATTTTATGCTCTAGTTTCCTAAGAACCTGTTGACTTACAGCTGTAATTACTTGCTAACCATTTTATTCTCATCATGTTTTTCTCTCTGTTATCCTGGTAAACTCCCAGGACACAGAGTGACCATAAAAGAAAGGTTTATTAAATAACTTCCTGTGGATTTCAAGTGTCCAAAAACTCCAGGTAGCAGATAGCATGACCTTTAGGACAGAAATCTCTCTTTCATCAGTTTATTTCGGTTGTATCATTTATTGTGATAGTACTAAAACAACAGGCACCAAAAACTGATTTTGTTACTGATTTCCTTTTTATTGTTCTTTTCCAACCAAAGCACTTATACAACAAATTATATTTACCACTTCTGAATTCAAAAGTAGAAGCGTACAAAAAAGCACTTGAGGGCATTACACCATCTTTATTTCACCCTAGGCTCTTAAGGTAATTGGATACAGAAACATTTAGTTAAATGCTGAATTTTAATTTTAACAAGCGTTAACATTGTCAGGGACAGGCCATGGGGTGAAGTTTTTACAGTGCAACCTGCCCAAGTGGAAACACTTTAACAGCTTCATTTTATTTCTGCCATCTGTGGGTTATCTCCCACATTACATTATCATTCTTCTTTCACTTCTTTCTCTTAGAAATCTTGCCAATTTTTCATTTTCAGTGACTGGAGCTGTAATGTGTGCCTACTTTACAGTGTCAATTTTTATGAACATTTGAGTCATTTCTGCATATTGAATCATTTCAGGGTTTTTAATCACTTACATATGTGAACTAAAAGCCAGAGATTGAGAGGCGAGAATGGGGCGTCTGTCAGATTTTATTCCCTGCCGTGTGCTCTCTTATCCTCAACAGATATTTCTATGGCTTTGACAGATGTAACACTGTGTGGCTCTATTTTTCTCCTTGTTTCTTGCTTTGGCATTTGATTTTTTTTTTTATGAAAACAGGAAGTGGGGAGGTCTGTGTATATCAGAGAAAAAGTTTCTTATAGAATCAAGATCATTGCAGATGTTTGGAATGACACACAGAAAAGCAGAGCTAGAAGCAATGACAAAGGAATGACGTGTTATAATGTAACATTTTAATGTTTTAATTAAGGCCTTGTTTTAATAGAATGTAAGGGAATATATTGTTTAGACTATAATGGTGTTAGTTTATTCGGATCACACAGATCCCAACCTGTACAGCCCATTTCCATCTCCCCAGTCATAAGCTGTTACATTGGTATGCACCAGGCACCAACTCATAAATGGAATATGTGAATGTTTACAAATATAAACAGAATATCTGCCGTCGTCTGTGAAGCCCTTGTTGCAACCAACATTGCGTATTGTATAAAAAGCATTAGCATCACCGACACGGAGAATCATAAGCCTGTCATTAGCACTACTACCACTCTAACGCTGAATTATTGTTGATTATGTAGTAGAATTGTCACTTTAAATTTAACAGTTGAATTTGCATTTGAATTTGAACATCAACTCGACTTTCAGAAATGACCTGGTAAATGAGATTTTTAAAATATATGAATGGATGCATAATATACAATAAAAATGCCTGTGCTATCTGTTTCTGGTCAGGCTGTTACCACTGAGCCTGATCACTGTCAGCGTCACTGCTTATGTCTGTTTTCAGGCTCATTGGGAATGTGTCATTTATAGTTCCAAACCCATTCACGCTGCCTTCAGCAAGTCATCAGCTTGCTGGCTTCTGCCCTTTCACATGCAGCTCTCTGCTTCTTTCCTCGCTAAGCGATGCAAGACATGCACGAGCCTTTTGTTTTACACTGATGAGCTGTTAACCATATGGCGCCAAGTATAAAAGTTTCTATTACTTTAAAATAGATTTTAATTTCTTGCTTGAAAGCTTGCCAAGGGGATGGAAGTTATACAACTACTAGCAATGCAGACCTGTCTTCTAAAACAAAAACCGACTGGGGTCAAGATATCACAGAAAATTGAGACTTCAGGAAAAAACGTAATATACAGGCACGGCTAAGGCTCTTAGTAAGTAAACGTGTGATCATAATGGTAAATTCTGATTGCAGTAAAAACACACTTCAGTTCTGTAAACATATGCAACCACCATTGTCAGGGAATGTCCCTTTAAAACCAGGAAACCCCGTTTTAAAGATGCATGCTTATGTATTTAAATTTATTTTGTACTGTTGGCAAATCACATTAAAAGTGCAACAGCTTCATTAAAAACTTAAATTAAAAATCTTTTGCCTTTACTTTCACGCAAAAAAATTACCTGTTTCATGCACCCACATTTGTACTACATCCACACATCCTTCTGTTCCTCTGCTCTCTCTGTTAAAGCCTTCTGTTTTTTGTTTGCATAAACCCTGTGTAACCACACAGTGTGGGTTTAAAGACAGAAATCAGACCAGACCACAAAATTGTGGTAAAATTTTCGGTAAACTGTTGTATTTTTGTTATTTTAAGTAGTTTTTATAATGAAAAGAAAAACAGAAGCATATTTAGCTGTTATTCTAATGTGTATAGGGAGCAGAACATGTTTCAAGAAACGAAATTCTTCAGCCCCTCAATGCCATATAACAATCAAAAGCCCCAGTACCCTGTCTCTCTTTTCTTCTTTTCTCTCTCTCTCTCTCTCTCTCTCTTTCTCTCTCTCTGTGTGCTGCACTCCAGGCCTCAGTTTACCCCCCAGTGATGTAGATGACGTCTTTTCTGTGTGTTTACTCAGCCTAGGGTTCATTTTGGCCCTGTCATGAAGGCCATATCCTCTTCAACCTCAAAGTACTTTATAAGCATGTGTGCGTGTGCATATTGCCTCGCCATGCAAGTATGTCTGTATCCAGCTATTCATGTGTGTGTGTGTGTGTGTGTGTGCCTTTGCCTCTGGGTGCACATTTCCTAGATGGCATTTTTTACATGGGGAAGAATTTGATTGAATTTTGTCACTTAGTAAGCGCAGCGGTTGTTTGGTGGTGTTATTGCCCTTGGTGGGGTGATGTGGATAGGCTGAATCAGCTCCATAATAGCGTCACTGATTCTAGAGCTCTTAACATCCCAGGGGGGTTACAGAAAAGACGGGGAGGAAAGCGAGGTGGGTGGATGAAAGAGGAGGATAAAAGAGAATGAGAGGGATATGTGGTAGTGGAAGAGAAAGAGGTAAGAAGAAGGCCTGAGAAAGATGGGATGATGGAAGGAAGAAGAAAGACAAAAGGTTAAGTTAAGCGAGAGGAAGAGATTAAAGGTAGAGATTAGGCTGCTTTGTGTGTCTGCCGTTCATCTGTCAGGCTAAAGTGAATATCGACCGGACAGTTTTGCGCTGCCACCCCAGAGCTAGACTGACATTCACTCAGTGGGGTTCTCCCTTCTGGCTTTGCTTTTAAACAGGATGGATGTCTCTGTTTTTATTTTCTGTTTTTTGTTTTTTTGTTTTTTTTTTCTTGAATGACCTGCATAGTCTTCATACTCTAAGCCAATAGAAAGAAACAAATGCTCTTTATTTTAAGCAAATCTGAGCACTGAATTATGTCCTGATCTCAGCCATTAATATTTCATATTGTACTCCTTTCAGGGTAGTTGGGAAAAAAGATATATTTACATATTGATAAACCATGTGATGTGATTGATACTGAAATAATCAGAGTAATGATGAATTTCTGCCCTATGGCTGCAGTGCAACAAACCCAGCTTACAGTAAATAAGGCCACGTTCACATCTCGAAATAGTTTCTTGGAACCAGGCCAGACTCTCAGCTCTCCGACTAGCTTTTTTCGTTCTAAGCCACTTGTAAAACTGGGTTGATAGATTAATTTGTGTGTGTGGGTGTGTGTGTGTGTGTGTGTGTGTATGTGTGTGTGTGTGAATGTGTGTGTGCGCGTCAGGAATTTTCACTTCACCGACAAATCTGGCTTTGATATGTACAGAGTGGTGCCAGATGCTGCAGTGTCCATGTTTGTGCACACAAATCATCCTCCCCTCTAAAGTCCTGATCAGCCACAGTAGCTATCATCCCCCGCCTGCGCACACCACTGCACACCACTCACGTTTGTTGAAAAAGTTGAAAAAAAAAATACTTCACATTTCAGCCTTTGATATATTTCTTTCTGGCTTTCTTTTTCATATAATCTCTCATCGTCGCCCCCTGCCTTTTTTTTCTTCTTTTTCTATTTATCATCTCACCTCGTCTTCTCTCCCTTGATGGCTCTATAATCCATGTCTTAATTTCCATCTCTGTTTGTTTCTCCTCCTGTTTGGCCAGGTCA
>OMKZ01003534.1:4719-17790 GCA_900302535.1 Neoniphon sammara | reverse complement strand
ACAGAAAATTTAACCTCAAGATAATGCATCCATGCAATGTGTAACTGAGATTAATTTGACTAGCTTATCACATCACTTTTTTTCAAATGAAGGCTCTTTTTTCAAATTAAACTCGATTTGAATTTGTGTAGCCAATGTAATAAATAAATAAATAAATAAATAAATAAAATAAAACATTTGAACTCAAAACACGAGGAAGAAAAATTTAAGAAGCGAGATGCAAAAATGAAAGAGAATTTATTCCTTTGATGACTGAATATATACAAGAAAATATGGGGCATGAAATAGGGCAAAAATGTGATCTTTTCAGCCCCCATCTCTTCATACCTTTTGCATGATTTTTCTTTCACTCCCCATCTCTCCTCCCCCTTGCTCCCACTCTCCTCCATCATGTCCGCCTTCGCAGGTAGTTAGAGCGCTCTAAACAGACAGGCCTTAACCCTCCATTTGAGCACAAACTGTCGCTCCAGGTAGCGTGCAGCCATAAAGGTCATGTTAAGGAAGGCAAGCAGGAGAAAACAAGACATGTTTTACTTTCCTGCTGCGGGAGAAGAGGCGAAACTAACACACCCTACTGTCCCATCACCTTTCTGTCTCCAATGATTTGTACCAAGCTACATGTCCATTAAACTAGGAAGCAGTGTGGGTAATTGATGGCTGGTAAAGTCAGCCGTGACAATGCTACTAGGTGTGTGTGTGTGTGTGTGTATGTGTGTTTGAGTGAGAGCGTGAGCACGAGTGAGAGAGGAAGGGAGGAGAGAAAGCACGGCAGCTAGAAAAGGTCACAGTGCCTGTAGCACAGTATGCTATTCCCACTGGCACAGGAGTATAGAGCCAACTCCTATATTACAAACACACACACACACACACACACACACACACACAGACACACACTTACACTTTCTCCTTGACTTCACAGCAGTTGAATACGAATGGGCTTCAATGAAGCACATGTATCGGTGAGGCGGCAGCGTCAGGAGTGTCGGGAGGGGGGATTTTCCTGTGTGAAGGAAGAAAGAACATTTTCTTCCCATTCCATAGGGATTTCCCAGCATCATGTGTATATGGAGTGTGCTATCATGGGCTGCACTGCTGCATCCTCTTGATCACACACTCTGAGCAAGTCACAATATGAGATCATGTGGACACACATGTTCAAATACACTAACACTTGCATACATACATTGCACTTGCGTGATTTGCTGCCAATGTTTGATTCGAAGCCACATAGCTCTATTGACTGTCACTTCAGCTGTTACAGTGGCACAGCTTGCTGCAAAATGTATGTTTGTGGTAGTTTGAGTGTGTGGTAACTGATGGCAACTGCACAAATCAGATTTAGGGCAGTCTGCATACTGGCAATGGCAGTTTTGTATATGTATGTGCATCGGATGGTGCCTGTGGGCCCCCCCGAAATATGTGGTGTGTCACCGTTTCATGGACCAGTGACCCAGAATGAGTTCAGGTTGTGCTTTACCCACCCTGTACAATCCGTCCAGAAAACTATCTAACCAAAATTGCCCACTGACCCGTTGTGTGACCAGGCCTGCTAGGGTAGGGTAGCCACTTTCCCCTTGTCCTATCCATTTCTCTTTTTCCTCATATCTTTTCTCTTCTCATTTTCCCTATAATGGGACATTCTGCTTTTTCACCACTAAGGGGACCTGGGCCATGGCCTCCCAGGCACCCTAATGTTCCACTGACCCAATGTGGCCACACTCTTGCGTTGTAGCTCGGTGCTGACCCAGAATGGCCAACATGGCCTGGTTGTTTGCCAGACTCTGTGATCACGGCAAGGTTTTCTCAAGGTCCACTAACCCAGAGAGACAGGCTGTATTCTGTGTGTGCGTGTGTGTGTTTGTGTGGCTCACATGGCATTCCTGACATTAGCCAACAAGTCAACCAGAACAGACCTTGCCAAGCTGGAGGCCTTGTTTTTTTCTGTGTTCATTTAATGACACTGAATAGTCAATAAACTCAGGTAATGCTGCTCTCTATTCTAACCTGGTAAAACAGTTTAATAGACCTTGAAGTTTAGGTTTGGCCAGTTGCATCCATGTCCAGTGATGGTCACACAGCCCGAGGCCAACAGTGCTTCTGTATTGACACAGTAACATACAGTATTCTGACAAGGAGAGTGTGTTCAGGCCTCGGCTTACCTTCAGGACTCGTTGGTGGTCGACAGCTTGATGAGCTGTCAGATGTGTGGCACCCTCCTGCTGTCATGCCAGCCCCGTGCCCCAGCCATACGCCCTCTGCTCCCTCTGCTTCACCCAAAGACTCCCCGGGGCCCCTCTGCGTCAGGCCAGGAGGGCACTGGGTGTGGTTTGGGGGTACCGGGCGACCTAATTTGTTGCGGCTCGCCTGTTAGTCAGTCGGCGTGTTTGAGGGGTGTGCACGAACGGTACAGAAATGGTCCCCTAGGTTGAGTGCAGGCACAAATCTGGGCTGCGGCCAGTTGCATGTAGGTCAGCAGCCTGTGTGTGTGTGTGTGTGTGTGTGTCCACAGTAATTCCACACGGATGAATGTCCTGCAGTATGTTATAGCAGCAATGCTAATCAGATTATAGGAATGTACAGTAGAGTGATTGATAATGTCATTGCTTCTGCCATTGCCAGGATCCAGGATTTATACCATGGGCCTTTAGGCAATGTGCATATGGTGTGTGTCTATGTGCGTGTATGTGTGTGTTTTGCTCAAGGAGACAAGAGGCACACTATTTTTGGTCTTGTCCTGTGCTTTGAGAGCTGCTATTACAAATCTTACATATTTGCTTGTCTGTGAGTACGTTCCCTTAAGTATCTAGTAATGTCCCAGTGGTTGCTTACTCATCAGTGCCCACCCTGGCAGCATATTCTCTTAAACTACCTTTTCTGGCTACTGTACTCAGACACGTCAACACACACACACACACACACACACACACACACACACACCAGCCTCAATGATCATGACCTTGAGCTAAAAGACTCAGGACAGACACTTCCTCTCCCATTTTCATTTCAATTTCCAGGAATTAATTCTGCAAGAGATTACGTGTTCACACACATCCACACACATGCGTGGTGCTATCAGTGTCCTAGTGAAGGCTTAAACTGCTTGCTAGGGATTTTTTTTCTTTTTATCTTTATGCCCATCTCTCCTACACTCCCCCCAATCATATGCCAGCAAATCAACAGATTATACGAGGCAATAGGATATGTTAGTGGCTTTCCTCTGGACAGGTTGAAAGAGCGATTCATCCAGATACCCACTCTCTCTTGCTGTCTGCTCTCTGACCTTATGTGGCCTTTACTTAACATGCTTTGTGAATATTGACAACATCATCAACATGTGTTATTATCAACATGACATTTTCAATTAGCACATTTAGCTGACACTCCTGTCCAGAGTAGGTGAACAGTAAAGATGGATAAGCCTAGGTTTGCCTTTTTTGAATCCAGACCTCATTAAAACATTGTCTGGCATCATTTAGAATCAGACACAGCACAAGTTCACCAATCGCTTTACATCGTGCTGCGCCTCTGCGCAGTCCAATAGGGCAATTGTTCAAGCCTTCAAAACTCATGATATACAATGGTCACTTCCTCAAAATTCCTCAAAACAAAACCAAAGCAAACCTATAATTTGAGTGTTTTGCTGAAGAACATTTTGACATCAAACATTGTTTTCGAGTGCACTTTTCCTGTTGCAGAGATTGAACATTTGACCTTTCAGTTACAAAATGCTCTGTCTAACCATTGGGCCACTATAGCAGCAGCTTACTTTACCTATCTTGAAGCTTTTAAAAATCCCATTATCCACTTTTGACCTCTTTGGCTTTTAAACCCAGTCCTTGTGGTGATATTTTCATCTGTCGATCTGTCTCTCAGTCCCCCTTCCCTCTTTCTTTTTATCTTCATGCCCTTGCCACCACTTTTTCTTGTCTTCTCTTCATCTTTCCCTTCCTCTTCCCCTCTCGCTCTTTTGTTTCCCCATTTCTCACTTTCTTCTTTCCTTCTCCTTACTTGCTCCCCTTCTTTCCCTTCCATCCTTTTTTTTGCCTTTTCCGTTTTATCTTTCTTCTTGCACTCGCTCTTCGTAGTCTCCTGCCCTCTCCTCCTGTTTTCTCCCTTCTCCCTCTTTTTTGTTCCTTTAATTTTTTTCTTCTTGCCTTCTCTAAACTGCTACTTCCTACTGTGTTACTGTGGTCTAATATTTGCAGGCCACTCTGTGGTTAATTGTGTTTGGTCATTGAGTGTGTGTGTGTGTGTGTGTGTGTGTGTGTGCGTGTGTGGGCCTATGAGAGAGAGTGCACACAGATGGGGGGCAATGTCAGGACATGGCAACCTCAAAGCACGCTGTTGAAGATAATACCCGTCTTCGCTTGTCCCCTTCCATTCCTCCTTTTCTCTTTCATCCCATGTTATTCTGTGTTTCAGCTCTGCTAGCAGCCATTGTCTCCAGACTAATGGCCTTCATTATGTTGAGCTGTGTTCTTGGTGGCTGCCAGAGCAGGGATTAGCCCTAGCTCTGTGTTAGCTGGAAGCAGAAGAAAGATGCTCTTAGCTTAGCACCGTTAACCCAATCAGCATGAGCAAAGAAAAATGCAATGCTTCATGCATAATTGAAAATAAGTCTGTTTTAAGTTTGGCAACCACTTGGTTTTGTGTCTCCCCCCCCAATTCAAATTCACAGCAGGCTTAAACTGCCATCACTTCAATTTTTTTCCCTCCTCAGAAATGTATCATTGCTGTTTTAACAGCATTTTTCAAGAATGGGTTTTGGTATGACCACATTAGCAGTATATTTTTCCCCTTAAGGTGAAATTTCATCATATTGAAGGAGATACAGAGAAAAGGCCTGCTCTCACAAAGCATTGTAATACTGCTGATTGATGATCACTCTTGAGGCATCTTTTCCCCCGTAGGTGACTGCTTGTCTGTTGAGATTGTGTGAGAGAATCCTCTGAAAAAAATCTCTACCTTTCACCCAGAATCTTTTGTTTTTCATACATACTCACTATCTAGGCTTAACGTGCAGTTATTGTGCTGGTATTTGGAAGTGGGCATGCCCTAATGCCCTTTATGTGTTCCTTCTTCTTTTCCCCCCACCATATGCTAATGCCCTGTCCTGGCAACGTCATTGGTCAGCTGGCCTTATTAGAATTCGTAGAGTGTCCCTGTCTGTGCGTTCATCACTGTGTCGCCTTGCCAACTGCTGGGCCGTAGGAAATGGATGTCTCTTTCTCTGAGCAATGTGGGGGTAAAAACATAGTAATTCACCGCAGTGAGAACAGCTAAATCTTCCTGACTTTTAGCTCCTTGGGAGCAAAGCAGAAGTTGTGGTCTTCATCCAGATTCTCAGCCTTCTTTTTTTTTCTTTTAGGTCCAAGGGTTGGTCAAAACAAAATTCTTCCCAAGTGAGTGGTTCCTATATAACACTGGCTTTTCAGTGAGAGATTTATAAAATGATCCCACGCTGTCAAAATGCACAAGGCTTGCCTCTGCTTATCTCAGTTCACTTACATTTTTCACGGGTTACAATGTGAGCGTAAACAATGATTCACTGTGCGCACTAACAAATGCTTTCTCTCGCCTTGTTGCTGATACCTTCACATTGTCTGGCTCTTTGTTTTACTTTAAGATAATGACAGCTATGACATGTATGCTGTTAGACGTAATTGGATGGGGCATGTAGCACTACAAAGGCCTTTGAGTTTGTCACCAAAATGACATCTCTCCCCAGCTATTAATATGAAACCTCTACCTGTTGGGCGGCCTTGATCACGGTGCCATCTCTAATATGACACTTTGACTCACCTGCTTTACCTAGAACTCCCTTCTACATTCTCTATAAAATTGTAATCCTCACTTCTTGCCCCCACTATGATATCCCTGACCATGCAATACCCTCCTCTCTCCAAAATGTCAGCTGAAATGACCTGCCTTGTGATGTGATTTTTATAAAATTGTAAATCTCGATTAGGCCTCATGTAGCAGAGAATTAGCCCTACCAAGGCCTGCTACATGCCCAGAGGTAGAGGAGCAGAATGAAACAGATTTTCATGTATGTAAAGTCCATCTGGCCACGCCCAGACTGAGGTGCGCTGTCTGGCAAACAGTGGTTGGGTGTGCAAGCATAACCTTGGTTTTCCTGAATTGTGTCTGTCTGCACGAGTCTACCTCCCTATCCACCTGTCTTTCTGTGTACTTTGCCTTGTGCCAGATAATCGGGTACACACACCACACATTACTGCAAACTTTGCAGTGACTTTGTTAGAGAGCAGGAGGGAGGGAGGGAGCGAACAGAGCAGTGGTCTAATATGCTCCCCATTTGGATTCCATTACTGATAGGTGCTTCCCTACCTTATCTCTGTTCACATGAACTATCTGCTCCCCAGTATGAGCATGATGAAGACAAGAAACACACATACACCCACGGTGCGCCAGTCTAGTCGGCTTTGAGGAGGCATGAATGGTCAAGGTTGCAATATGTGCTCATGCATTGGGAATGAGATAACGGTTGGATATGCAGTGTTTGCACAGAGGACATAAATTTTGAGTGTGTGTGTGTGTGTGTGTGTGTGAAGGTATTGCGACTTAGAGTTTGTCATCACCTCTAAGCAGCGAATTTCTTTTCACATATATTGGTCATGTTTAATGCATAACACACCTATGGATGTTCATACACATACACACTGACAGCTCACTCCCTCCAGACTCGGACGTCAGTTTTCTTTTGTGACTGCCTCCCAGCCAGTTACTCCTTCCCCTCCCCTTCATTCATCCATCCAATATCCATCCTCTCTCTCTGCCTCCAATTTAAAAAAAAAAAAAAAAAATCCTCACCGGGGATTTGAGGAGCCAAGCTAAGTGTGTCTAATCTGTGAGCACAGCCAGCACAGCGTCAAATGTTTGGCGCGGATCTACTCGCAGCCTCCAACAATACAACACTTTAACAGCTGGCCACCCAAGCAGGGAGGAGACAAAGGAGGATGAAGAGGTGCTGAAGGTGTAGAAAGAGCCAGTTCAAGAGTGAAAGTCTGTATTACTGTTAAAGGCACATGAAAGGGCTCAAGGAAGGAAAGAAGGAAGGAAATACGAGGGAACATGCAACATAAGCGTGAGAAAGAAAAGAGAAAAGCAAGCAAGAAAGGGCATGTGGGCAGGAGGCGAGGAACCCAGCCCCCAGCTCTTTAACTCCAAGCCCTGCAACCTTGCTTAAATGTGTTTTCTGTAGCAGTGCAATTGGGGATATCCCCCTGAGGTGCGCTGCGGCCGAGGGCCAGCAGGGCCCCGGCCATGAAAGGAGGAGGGGGAAAAAAGCAGCGGGCAGCACTTTCTAAATTGAAGTCAATAACACAGCAGTCCATTCTATCAGAGTCAGTCCTCCCACACAGCTCGCTCACGGTCACTAAGGAGAGCTGAGGAAAGGACGCTGATTGAGTTCTCTAACATACCGCTACGCATGGCACACATGTCCACTACTCTTCAGAGTGTTTGTGTGGGTGAACACACATGAAGGGAAATAGTGCTGAAAGGCAAGGGAGGAGTGAACACTGCTGTACAGCACACACTTGCAGTGATTTAATGAAAATAAATAAATAAACTGTCTTCTCTTTTTTTTTCATTATCTATCCATCTCACTCTCACACGCGGACACAATTGACAACCGAGTGGTGGCAACGAGATTGCATAGCAACCAGTGCAATGCATGAAAATGAAAAGCCGAGCAACTCAGTGACAACAGGAATGAAATGAATTAAACAAACATGACCAAACGCCCTGAGTCTGCCACATAGGATACCTTCCAGGGCTTTTATTCTTCATCGTGCTGTTGTTTGAAATCTTGCTAATGCAGGCATATCTGAGACACACGTGCACACGCAGCCCTATTTCCCTCAAATCCCTTTTCGCATGTTAGCATTTCTACACAGCTTTGGGGGATTAAAATTGGTATGGCTGGCCTGCCTCGAGTCGTGAGTGGGAAAGGAAATTAGTGACTGGTAGAGGATAGACATCCGGCTGACATGAGTGTGTGTGTGTGCGTGTTTGTTTTTATGTGTGTGTGTGCAGTAATCTCGTGTACTTTTATGTGAATGTGATGACGGATACATAATGGTTATAGGCACATCCGGACAGCATGGAGCTAGCATGTTTTGTTTGGTAGCTAGCACTTTTCATGGCCCCCTCACCCATTTTTGCTGACCTGAATGCTAAAAACTTTGATAGGCTGCAAATTTAACACTCAAAGTAATCAGTGTTGTATAGATCACGTGTTCAAGTATGTGTGCTATAAATTAGATGGTTTTTAAGAGGTTTATCACAGTGGGGCTCGACAGTATGGACAGAATCGTATAGCATGACTGAATACTGAATATTATCTCGATATTGTGACATACTGTAGGATGAATATTGAGCTATTTTTGCTCTCATAAGCTATTTACACATGAGATTTTTGAAATGCAATGTGGGTATGATGAGCAAGCAGCAACACTTGTGCCATATCACCAAAATACGGTATCAAAGTCCCAGACAATATCTAGTCTCATATGAATGTATTGATACAATATCAATATATTGCCCAGCCATGTGTCACAGCTAAGGTCGAATACAAATGCACCAAGGTGATAAAAGCATCATTTTCAGCGTCAGGGTCTGAAACCCCTGTCTGATTGTTAAATTCCCGCACCACATGTCACTTTATATCTATGTGCATGTGAGAAATGAGTGAAAATGATGAAGATTCTCCATGGGGTAGATCATGTCTGTCATGCACAGCCCCCAGTGTTCAGTGTTGTGTATCTGCACCAACCCCCATGTCTGGAGAGGAAGAGGGCACACACACCCACATATGTGCATGCTTCGATGCATGTCTGTGGTTGTATAAAGCAAATGCATGCTCAAAAACATACACGTAAAACAGCAATCTTTAGAAATTTTTGTTCGCATTTTGTTAAGATTTTGCACATTTTTAATAAATGTTGAGAGTAATGCATATGTGCTCCAGGAGTAGAAAGTGTGTGTGTTCCATGTGTTTCATCTGTATTTCCTCTTCACAGTTTTTATTACTTTTTATTCTATTGTTGCATCCTGCTGTGTTATGGCTCCACACACAGGGCATCCCTGCCTATTCGGCTTGGCACTTTGCCCACCAATTCCTTGTTAGTGCTCTCTCTCTACCTCTCCCTATACCATTTTCTCTGTCACAAGGTCTGTAGTTAAAGTGGTGCTCTGTTGCTTCATGTTTTTTGTAACGTGTGTAGGTCTTAAATTGATGCTGACTAGAATCATACTACACTGAGGAGAGAGACACACACACACACAAGCTCTGCATGTGTTTGACTTGGCTAGTTTCAACTCAGCATTTGTTTTTATTGTTATGTCCGCTATGACATTAACAGCTCAGTATGACATTACAGAGCAAAACCTTGATTTGTTTGGATTGTGAAAGTTTATTGCAGTGAAGTGCATAATATTATCCAAAGCTTAGTTTTCTCTTAGTGTGTGTGTGTATCTGTGTTTTTGTTCATAGTTGTCATAGCAACAAGCTGTCTCATTGATGGAATGTGTCTAGATCAGTTGCACTCTAGTTCTGTTTTTTGGTGTGTGGCCTGTTTCTTATAATACCCCTACACACACGTGCGTGTGCACATACACACACACATGCGTGCAGAGAGAGAGAGGATTGGCCTGACACATTGAGAAAACTAATTTCCCAAGACAGACATTGAATTCCTTAATTTTCCTGCCACTCATTCTTTGACATTATATGAATGATTATAATTTTGACTTAAGACGTAGGTTCGCAACATTTTTACCTGTTATTCTGAGGTTTGTGGAATGTGGGCAGTCCTGCCTGTCATCTGCATTTCACCATAGTCATCTTGAGTTCCAAGAATAAATTAACAAGTACAAACGCACAAACAGAAACACAAACACAAACATGTGTTGACCTTTTCTCTTGAGCAGCGGCGGTCTCATTACTCAAAAAATGAAATATATTGCTCATTCATTATTTATTTCAAAAGTAGTATTAAAATGTTTATTACTTCCTGGCATCAGCAACTCATTACACTTCACACTGCATTAGCTTTTCAAAACATCACCCAAAACTGGCGGTTTTGTCCACACTTACCTCAAACGTCCCTAAAGATGACAGGAATCAGATAGGATTGATGTCCAGTATTCTTGGTATAGTGACAATATGTCTACTCAGGAAGTAACCTAAGCTAGTTAAGTATTACAGGATCAGATCTGTGAAAAACAAAGATAAATCAACTACATACCAAAATAACAATTTTTAGTGACTGCAATTACTAAAATCATAATAGTAATTCATTACACTACTTGTTATTTATCATTGAAATTATAATTAATTAACATTACCATTCAACACGGCCTCTGAATGGGTAAAGTGCATGGAAGCCTTCTGGAACACATTTGTGTGAGTAGTGATTCCACGCAATTGTCCTGGTTCATACTTTACTCCTTTTTTATTCCTGTCTTCAAGCATTTCCACAAATGTGTTAGCGTCAGACTTAATTATAGTTAAGTACAGTTAACTGTAGCAAAGATTGTGGACGCATGTGTTTCTTAGTATTCATGTTTTGTCTGGAGATGGCTTTGTTGGAAGACATTTTCTTCCAGGGCTGCCATTTGTTTGTCCTTGTTGCCTCTCCCCTGCTCTGCCATCTATTTGTTAGCGAAATGGCTCATGTGCACAGCATCTGAAGATTGATGAAACTATTGAGACACATATTAACTGGAGTTGTTTTGAGGAAACAACTGAACTCTCCACTTACTCAACCAGTGGAAATTGTCACTAGACAAGAGCCTTTGGGTATAGGGCTTAGCTTATTCCTCCTAAAAGGTGCCCTGGTGGGTTTTCAGGGAGTGAATTTTGGCAGCCCAAATGTTGAGTAGAGCCACAGGATTGTTTCAAACTTATAACTCTAATGATACTGTAATGGTATACCTTGCTTTTGCCTGGGGCCACACTGTTGAAATGTAATTTGTAGTTTGTGTGCCAGTGCCACTGATTTGAGGTGTGTTCTTTTTTTGGAGGCACAGTGCTCATTCACATACCTATTGGTGTTAAAAGCACTCACTCAGGAAATGGTGCACTGGTACACTGAGAAACCCCCATTCATGTTCCTGGGGCCCAGGCACTTGAATATTGATGCCAACATTCTCATCATTATCAGGAAAACCCGGCAGAGGATGTTTTTCCTGTGCCAGCTTAAGGAACTCAATGTGGCACAGCCCATTCTGGCCCAGTTTTTGACAGCTATCGTCAAGTGTGTCCTCACAGTGTCCTCCATCACTGTCTGCTTTCCTTCTTCTTCCTTCTGCTCCAAAGCAAGACTGAAGCTTCTGGTACATTTAGCTTAAAGGAATGGTTTGTCCAAAAAACAAACAAAAACATTTTTTCCCACTTTACCACTAGTGCAATCTACGGAGGAAGCACAAATCTGTTCCAGCATGCACCACTTGCAACCATTTGGTAGTCCTTTATTAACCAGTTTATATCCCGTTTAATGATGAGCATGTCATGCATTTTGCTCCAAGGGAAATTCCCTGTTGAATCTCATACTTGGTAATAGTGTGTTTCTGTATTAGCACTGCATTCCTAATCAAAATGTAGTAAATATCTAGTAATTGTTGCCCATGCAAATTTATCTGGTAAATTTTGCACATTCGTGTTTATTTGTGCTCAGTCATGTGCATGTGCACCCATGTGTAAAAGCGGTTGACAATCTTTACCCTATCTGCCTTCTTCTCACACCATCTTACAATATCACACAACACCCCTAACCACGCACATACACACACACCCTTAACGGGTCGAGGGCTTACCCGTTACATAAGCCTTGGCAACATTACCCTATTTCTTTACAATTGTTATGTAACACATGGCGCTCTGACTCAGCGGCTGTGACACCACTGGTTAATTAGTGGTCCTTGGTCTGACTCACTACTGCAACCTCTCACAGCAAAGTGCTCACTCCTCAGCCCTCTGTGACCCACCCTCTGAGTTCCTGTTGGGTTTATTATTAATTGTTATTGTTGTAAATATTAATGCACATCATTAGTTGGTCAGCATAAAGAGTAAGAAACCACAATGCTTAAACATTCACCTGCAGTATTGAAGTGATGCATATGCAGTGCTCTAAAGTGTTGCTGAAATGTCTGAATTCTCCTTCCCAGTTCAGTTCTTGTGCCCAGTTGTCATGCATGCTCTCTCACTCTTTTCTTTTGATATTTTATTATTTAAATTGCATTGAGCAATTGGATTCAAAAGAAGACAGAGTTGTGACAAGTCCACTCACTGCATGCTGTGGCTGAGCCCTGCCATGGTAATCAATACAATCAGCTACACCAGTCAGTGAATATTTAATATTGAATCTATCACCAATGGATGTCCACCAGTGGAATTCCCTTACTGGTTAATGTTTTTTCAATTTGAATTACCTTGATTCTTGGTCATTCGAAATTTTGCCAAGTGGAAGTACACTCCAGCAGGGAAGCACAAGCAGGGACAAAAATTATGCTGTGCTTAATAGAAAACATATTCAGAGCCAGCAGAGAAGGTAGCTTCCACACACCTGACATTTCACAGAGCCTTCCTCAGGCTGTGCTGGTTTTGACCCATTTGAATGCCTTATGCTAGTGCTTCCTATCAGGAGTGTGTTCATCATTTTATTTACCTCAGGTGTTACTCTATAATTTTAAAATTGTGCCTTCCTTTGCACCTTTAAAAATTGCATTTCTCTTGCCCAACCATAGCACGAGATTAGGATTTATATCAAAGGAGCAGGTAACTAAATTCCTTGTTTTGTAAAACACTAACACAAAGTTATTTACTATAATGTGATATTGAATGATAAATGTCACTCAGCTTAATGATTTTTTTCCACTAAACTTGATAAATGGAAAAGGAGCGCTTTGCTTTTTTCTCTGTTGTCCTCCATCTTTCCATCCCTCACTTTCTGTATCGCTGATTCTCTAGTCTGAGCATGTCCTCTCTTAGGCAGTGCTGATTAGCAGCATCTGTGTTTCCTGCAGCCTTGTGGGGCAGAGAGGGGA